>JAKCPI010031846.1:0-277203 GCA_023213315.1 Euborellia annulipes | reverse complement strand
AGAGAAAGTAATAGTGTGCCTGAAACATGAATCGTGAAATATTTTTACCACTCTATAAAGTCTATATGGTCTCAGATGCCGAAAGATAAAAAAAAAAAAAATAGTAAAAATATTCTCTTTTGAAAAAAGTTATTAAGCTTAGAGTAGATTTAGGAAAATAAGAAGTAACTTGAATCGCATTTGTTTAGATAAGAGCAATTGGTTGATTGAAATTAGAAAAAAATAAATTAAGATGAAGATGTGAATTAATAAAAATAAATAATCTACCTTTGATAACGAAATAAAACTATCTAATAATTTCCTATTCATTTTATATTGATACTAAGGTAATAATAAATAAATGAATAAATTGATTATTAAGGTAATGATGAGCGTTTTTAGAATAAGTCTTTTATTGAGATATAATGCAAAAGACCCTAGGAATAAACAAGTTTTGACCTGCAGGTGGTAATGAAAGATATTCAAACTTTCCCTCTTTGAATGCATCAATAAGATACAAGGAATATAATTTTAGAGGTTTACTAGTTAGGCCTAATTAATTCTTTGTGAATATCCTAATGAAAATCGGAATATGGAATCGAAATATTAGCGATTCTATTAAATAAAAAAAAAAAAGTTTGGTTTGAAGAACAGACAGAGAGTACTAATACTTGGCAATTATATATAAGCTTAGAGAGGATTAATTAACAGAGAATTTAAACACAAAATTAAAAAAATAAATAAATTTTTATCCAGATTAGATTTAAATTTCTACATGCCTATTCAATACAAGGGGGTAGGCACACTAAGCAAAATCGGCCAAAGACTAGTACTTTGCTTATTTACTTTTTGCTTTTCTCAGTTAACTAGTTTTGGAGACCTATTCGTATTCAAAAAATATACGATTCCGTTAGGCCTACTGATGGATCAAATTATCCCGAAATTGGACCCGTGATCTCTAGTCTAAACGAGGCACCAAGGAATGATTAAGTATTCGAAGACTTAGTACAAAGGAAACACAAGATGAATCTTGAACCTGTATTCCCTAACAGAGTTATTAATAAGTGCCCTGCAATTATGTTTGCTGTTAAACGAATTGCCCCTCTGCGATCTGTTATTTAATGTTTACTCCTATTCGTAAATCTCATCCGGAAATCGAAGATAATTTTAATTTTAGTCTTTCTTAATATCTAAAAGACATTAAGAAGCTAGAATCTCTACCGAAACTCAAAGGACTAAAATAAAATATGATTGTGCATTTATTTCATTTCAAAATTAAAACGTTCCACCCCTTCAATTATTATTTAAATATAAGACATTCATATAGCCTTATATTATAATATATGAACAAGTATGATCGAGACTATAGGCTTAGAGTAAGGAAAATACCTTTCACTTTCAAATAATATATTCATTTAGAATTATACATCTCAGTATTTTACATAATATTCATTTCTTTAGTTAGTTTGAATTATATTAGCGATGGCAGAGAGAGATTAATTAAAGACAAAGAGAGAAAAGAACTCGAAACATACATGTTTGAAATGGTATATGAAAGAATCTGACTTTAAAAAGATGGATAAAATAAAATATGCACATGTGAAATTGCCAATAAGTAAGAGAGCAAAGAATATATATAATATTAACCGATGGCATGCACTCATATATGGTTCAACATAAATATTGAGGAATTGTAAAATTTTTATGTTATTTATAAAGATTATATGTTAAAAGTGAATAATAAATAAATAATAAGTAATATAGAATCGAAATACCTAAGCAAAACGGTTGAGAAAGGAGAGAGAGCGGCGGGAGCTGCTGCCTGGCGCCATGGCTGCCGGTCAAATGAGAGCGCGTCGCTTTCCTTAGAGAAACAAGCGCAGAGACATTGCTAGGTCAAGAGTCCCCTCTCTACTGACTGGTCAAGCGTCTCGCCTTCACTTAACAGCGGTGTACCATGGCGCCAAAGAATACAGCCCCGTGATTGGTTAATTAGTGAGGAGGGGGGGGAATCGACTGCAGAGAGTACAGAAAAGATTGAAAAAGAAGGTGGGGGGAGGTCTCCCACCCAACTTTTTAAATTGTATTAATAGTTAGAATATGAGGGAGGAGTGGAAGATTCCATTTTATTATTTAAATAAAAGGGGAGTCAGGTAGTGAATAAAGAGCAGATCTCTATCTATTATTTCAATAAATATTAACAAGCCTACTAAGCAATAGGATAAATGAGAACGATTTGTTTTGTTTTTTTACGCTTATTTTCTTTAGTTTTAAAATATTAAAGGGGGGGGGGAAGAAAAACTTTCATTGGGGGGAAGAAGTGTGGATTGTGTGGAGAAGTGGGGGCGAGGGGAGGGGGTATATATTGATAGACTATGAAATCTCTGCTTACCCTTCGGCGCAGTGAAGGTCTCTAGAAGCTCCTTGCAGTCCTTGAATTCAGCTCCGAGCTCCAAATGCACTGGCGGAATACAAATCTGCAAAAAAAAAAACATCTTTTATAATCTCTCTTTCTCTTTTCAAATATTTCTATTTATATCAAATGAAAAAAATATTTAGATTGATATTACATGTAAAAAATCTGGGCAAAAACAAATCTTTTTTCCTCGCCTGATTATTCCCGGGGTGCGGGGTCGGCGGAAATAAAGGGGCCGGCGATTCACGGTTTTTTTTTACGACCGGGAAGAAATAGAACAGGCGGGCCCGTCTGACGCTTGTTGTAAAGAGGAAGGAAGAGACTGACATGCAAAGAATAGGACTGCCAGTGCCAGCTCGGGTAGCTCGTGGTCGCCATCCACGTACCCACAAAATGTGGGCCCCTGAGCAACTGGGCAAAAACAAATAAATGTCTTAAATAAAGGGACTAAAAATTCGCTATCTAATATTTAATTCGATCAAGTGATAAAAAAATTTTTTTTAGAAGTATGTAACACAGAGCTAGAGGTCTCGCGTCTTCTTTTGCAGATAAAGGTTTCGCCTCATATCCTGAGCAATGAAATTTTTCTAAAGCATATTGGCTATCAATTCTAATTAAAAAACATCAAAACACATAGTTCAGTCAAATTATATGGCCCCAATAAAAAAAAAAATCTGGTGTGATTGTCACACAGCACACAACTTTATCTTACCTTCGGTACTCGAAAGTTGTGTTCTGTGCTTGTCACACCAGATTTTTTGTGTCGACACATATTTAGTTTTCCACCGATATATTAGAATTCAAGAGGTAAAATTTATAAACATGTGAAAATAATTATATTTTGTTACCATGGCAACCATTTCTCCTATCTTCCCTATGAAGTACAAGAGTAAAGTATGTTTCAAGGGCAAAACGAGAATATAAATTTTAAAGAGCATCTAAAAAATAATTGATTTATGAATTTTAAACAAAATCGTTGTAGCGAATTTTGAGAAAATCGAAAAAAACTGAAAAAGCACATAAGTAAAGTACTAGTACTTTTTGGCCGATTTTGTTCAAAAGCTTCGTGTCACGTCCCATGGGGGTGTCTAACTTAAATATTAAATTTCAACCTCCTAGCTCTTTTCGTTCTTGAGATATATTGTTCACAGACAGACAGACCATGTCGCGAAAACCACTTTTTTGGATTCAGGGGACCTCAAAACGTATATATCCGTCAAAATCTCGACATCGAATTTTTGACATGAATCCAATACTTTCTCTCTATATATATTAACATCATGGGCGTAGCCAGGGGGGAGGCAGGGGGGCCGTTGCCCCCCTGGCTTGTCCTAAAAATTGAAAAAAACAAACAAATATATATTTTTCCCATTGGGAATTATTTTTTTTAACGCCCCAATCCACTACATTAATTTAATTTTTTTTTTATTTAAATAAATAATTAATAATCTATGTATATATTAATCGCAACCCCCCCCTCTCGCCCTAACGAGGGGTTGCCCCCCCTAACAAGATGTCTGGCTACGCCCATGATTAACATATGTAGGTAAGAGAAAGTAAAAAAAAAATATTGTAAATAGATAATAAATAGATAATAAAAAACTGGCAATTGGAAATTTAAATTATTAATAAATATTTAATTTAAATTTTAGTTAATAAGATTGTTATTTTCAACCCTTAAACCAACCCTCCATAAATAAAAAATGTTAACAAAGATATAAGCTAAAAAGATTTTAATGTTAAAATAAATATAAAAAAGTATTTTTTATAGAAACTCATATATTCCCCTCCCCCATTCCTCCCCTTTACCCCCCTGATGACATATATAAAATACTTAATAATTAATTTAATACTCGAAAAATTCGAAGATAAGTTTAAAATCGGATTTTTTATAATTTTTTTTTATTAATTCGGCCTACCTTTAATAGTAAGATGCTCCAAGGGGTGAGAAGGCTTTTAAAATGATCGGGGTGACTTGAATTATTATTCACTTTAAAATAAATCCACGCACTATAGTAAGAGGCAACGCAAGGCCTGACTCGACTCGACTGAGTCACTCTCTCTTGAAAAGGAAATAAAATAAATAAATATTACAATTCCCATTTGAATAAAAAACAAAAAAATACTTTTTACATCTTATCTCGCATTATTTTTAGATTGAAAAAAATATCAAAAGACGATTTAAAATATTATAAATTCTTTCTTAAATATTTCCGACCATAAATTATCAATGGACCCTGTTATGCATTAGTGTGTCAAGCACCAAAAAAAATTAAAAATTGAGTTAAGCACGGAATATTGTTTCAAATGCTATAATTAATAGTATTTTTTACTTTCTCTTACCTATGTATATATGTAATATATATAGAGAGAGAAAGTATTGGATTCATGTCAAAAATTCGATGTCGAGATTTTGATGGATCTTCACGTTTTGAGGTCCCCTGAATCCAAAAAAGTGGTTTTCGCGACATGGTCTGTCTGTCTGTCTGTCTGTCTGTCTGTGTGTGTGTGTGTTCAATTTTAAGCATGAAGGAATTGAGCTAGGAGGTTGAAATTTTATATTTAAAGTTAACCACCCCCCCGGGAGCGTGAAAATAAGCTTTTAATTAAAATCGGCCAAAGAGTACTAGTACTTTACTGATGTACTTTTTCAGTTTTTTTCGATTTTCTGAAAATTCGCTCAAACGATTTTGATTAAAATTCAAAAATCAATTATTTTTTAGATGCTCTTTCAAATGTATATTCTCGTTTTGCCCTCAAAATTGTTTGAAGCACACTTTACTCTTGTGCTTCATAGGAAAGATAGGAGAATTGGTTGCCATGGTAACAAAATATAAATATTTTCCCATACTTATAAATTTTACATCTGAATTCAAATATTCCCTACTGCCGGGAACTAAATACATGCCGACACAAAACATCTGGTGTGACAAGCACAGAACACAACTTTCGATTACCGAAGGTAAGAGAAAGTTGTGTGCTGTGCGCCAGTCACACCAGATTTTTCACTTTGGCTGCCAAAAAAAACACATCCTCATATTATAATAATCCAGCAATAAAGAAACAATTGAAAAAAATAAAAATAAAATAAAAAAACTAGTACAATAAAATTTTTTTATATAGTCTAATTATCATGGGCGTAGCCAGACATCTTGTTAGGGGGGGGCCAAACCCTCGTTAGGCCGAGGCCATATATCAGCATATATATAATTTAAAAATGAACTAGAATAGTAAAAATGTCAAGAGTTACTTACCAAACGAAGGAGTTGTGGAAATAAAGCCGAGCAGCGCGGATTAGAGATGCGAACTAGGTCGGCTCTCACGCCTTACTAACTCGCACACAAAAGGTAGCCAGGACTGAAGCAGCTCTCAACCTGTCGAAACAAGAATAAAACCATGTACAAATATATATTCGTCTGTGTGAAGAGTGTCTCAGTGTGTGTGAGCTCAAAGGGATTCATATTTCATTTCCCATTTCAAGTAAAAAAGTATTTTAAAATATTTTCTTTTTTAATCATTTCAATAGGTAAAAAAATTTATTTATCTCTATTTTCTCTCCGAATAAAATAAATAAGCAATGCAGTTGCAAAACTTTCTCGCTCTTCTTAAACAGAGCTAACTTGATCATCTATTATTGAATATTAATTAGAAAGTAGCCTACCAAAAATCTTTACGAAATTCCCGGGTCTCTTAAAAAAATCCGCACATCACACACCTTTCTCTTACCTTAGGCATTCGAAAGTTGTGTAATGTGCGTGCCACACCAGATTTTTGTGTCTGTATATTTTTTTTGATTTTCTTAAAATACATTGCTACATGACTTACCAGGGAGAAGTGCTCGCAAGAGGAAGCAGTGGCTCATCGCTAACTTCTTCCTCGTATTTGTGTCTGATTATCTTGTCAATTTCACATATAACAATTTCCTACTTTTCTAGGAATTTGAAAACCTCTGATATTTTATTGTCTTGAGAAGTTTTTTCTCGAGATTCATCTCATTGTTATAATCCATTCTAGAAAAAATAATAATTATTATTAGACTTAAGTCATTCGTGACTGGGACTGAAATGTTGTGATTGCTATTGAGAGTATTTACCGTTGATGCCTTTCGCAACGAGAAATCATTAATAGTTGGATAATGTTTGCTGGAGTTGTCTTCAAATTTATCTCCTTTATTTATTTATACGAGTTTGTTAGATTTGTTCGTTTGTAGACTTGGAAATTTATTCTTGATATCGTTGAGGATTTTTGAATTAAAAAAAAAAAAGAATTTTTTTTTAAATTGGTTGAATTGATTACAAATGGATCTCTACTTTTGGAGCTGGCTTAGACTAAAATAGAATTACTAAAAATATGCCATATCAAAACTTTCAGTTTAATTTACACTGGTATTTTAAATAAATTCAACCAATTTAAAACAAAATTCTATTATTTTAATTCAAAACTCCAGCTGGCTAAATGGAGATTTTGCCATTGTCGGGCATCCGGGGCCAATTAAAAAAAAAAAAAAAATTCAAACTCCTCAATGATATCAAGAGGAATTCGAGTAAACTTCCAAGTTTACAATTTAATAATTATTTTGATATTCTTATAAGAAAAAGAAAGTGAAAACATTAAAAAATAAATAAATAAATCAATGCCTTTAATTATTATAATTAGCATTCCAATTTATATACAGTAACGAGTCAGAAAGTAAAGAAATATCAATGCTAAAAATTAAAAAAAAAAAATTAATAAAAATAGAGACGAACACTTTTAGTTTACGTTTTTGTTTAAATTAACATTAAAATTATTTCAGCATTGATATTTCCTCATTTATGCCTTATTAGATATAAATTCGTAACCTAATTATAATACATAGAGTCAATATGGAGCTTCAAACCACCCCCCAAATTCAAAAAAATAAAGGAATAGAGACTTAAATTTAATAAATAAATAATTTATATTCTTTAAAATTTATTTATTTGGGAAGGAAGGGGGCGGGTGTTAATAGTCCTAAACCCTCAAACCTCCCTCCGAAATAAATTTCCTACCTACAGTTCTGATAATACATGTATCATTTTAAAAATAATCACTAAAAACACCAAATAAATAAATAAATAAATAAAATTAAATTTGAAAGCATTAATATTATGGATATTAAAATAAAACTTCCAGCTTTATAATTTATATTTATTAATTAGATTAAAATTTTATCTATAGCTAATCTGAAAAACAAAAGAAACTATTAACGGTATTAATATTCAAGTAGGCCTACCAACAAAAAGTAAAAAGGTCATACTTGATTATGACGATCATAAATTTCTATTTTATCTTAACAAGAAAAATTTATTTTTTTTTCGAGAGAGGAATTTTATCTAGATTAAAAAAATTTGCACTTTCTTGATATGTTATTAATAAAAAAACAAACAAAAAGCAAGTAAATATGCAAAATTTCTGAATATATTATTATAAATTGAGGGGGGGGGGAGTTCAAACGTGTGAGTCTCTCCTTTTTCGTTCACAAATTAAAATTTATTTATTAAGACATTTTTTAGGAACCCTATTATTATTTATTATGGAAATTATTATTAATATACTTCTTTGTAAAAAGTACTTTTTAATTATCTAATCTAGGTTTAAAATTTTAGGCTATTAATTTTTTAAATAAACCAATAAATAACACTCTCATCTTTGTTAGATATATATTAATTTTTTATTTATAAATTTATTTTTTAAATATTTAATTTAATATTAAAAAAAAGTAAAAATGGTAGAACTGCCTGGAAGGTAGGCAGCCAAATGACCACCCCTTCGACGCATCAGAGATGCGGTCCAGGGATTTGACTGATTTCTTGCCCCCCTCCCCCTCCAACCCTTTCTTTTTGATCTTCTACCATTTCAATAATTTTAATTTAAAAACATTTTCTGAACACAAATTAACAAATTCAATCCTTTTAAAAGTAAAAAATGTAATAAAATTTTAATATTATTAAGTAATAATGGAAAATTTCTTGTGTAGGTTTAGGTCTATGGCTTGCCTAGCCCACCCCTCGTACCACCGAGCCTGACGGGATAGTATAGTTTAGTATAAATAAATTTCATAATTTATTCTTAAAATTTGATATTGAAAATAAGACTGTGTATTTTTATATTTTTTTACACGGATATAATTTATTATAAGGTAACTGTCAAAAATATTGTAAATTTGCTGAAGGGAAATAAAACTAATAAATATTTAGATTAATTATTCCAGAGTTTTACGCATGCGCAGTTGTCATATGCATGGCAGCTAAAGACATACATAAACCTACACTAGAAATTTTGAATTATTACTTAATAATATTAAAATTATTATTATTATTATTATAAATTTTATTGGATACAGGAGTGGTAGCAATCAAGGAGATTAAATAAAAAACTTTTATTTAATTATTAATTGTCGACGTTTCGGTCGCCAATCACGACACGAATTAATTGTTAACTCTACACCTTGTATTTTAACAATTGTCCTGAGGAAGGTAGTGATTGGCGACCGAAACGTCGACAATTAATAATTATTTTTTTTATTTAATTTCGACACGAAATTGTAAAATTTTAATAATTTCTTAGTAGCTTATTTATATAATAATTTGAATATAATATTTAAACTTACCCTTAACGAGCGGATTTTCCGGGGGTTGAAAGCAAGAATTTTGGGACATTAAAGGTGAGGTAATGAATGCTTTTTAAAGGCCTCTCGCTAAGTATTTCGACTTGCTCAGTGCCTCAATCTATAATATATTCAAGCAATATACAATTTGTTAAACGGATGATTATTATTAGTATGTAAACAAGCTTACTTGCTTCTTTTCCTTAGAGGCTGTAATTATATGGAATCTTTGTCTATCGTATCGTAAATAAGTAATATTAATCCATGAGATAGCCTTAGATAATTACTTAATGAAGAGTAAATATTAATCAATGTCTTTATTAATTGAAAAAATTAAAAAATTTTTAAATATACCTTAAGAAAATTTCTCTCTTTTTTAAGCTTTTCTTATGTAGGATTCAATTTTTTAGGTCTGAATGAATTAGGGAAATAAAACTTCTTTCTTGAAGTACCTTTAGAGTTCATTTTTTTCTTTTTCAGTTCAATTCACATTTTTTTATTTTTCGAGATCTATATATTTGAATAAGATATTAGAATTCAATAATCCTCGATTCGGACTTAATTGGTCATAGATATATTTATCTCCAGCTTGAAGATCCTGGGTTCGGTTCCAGGGGATCATAAGGCGGTTGGCAACAAAAAAAGTCTTGTTAAATATTTTCTATTTTTGTTAATTTTTCTGTTTTTTTTTTTTGTTTGTATGGTTTAGTAGAAAGTGTGGATGAGAGAGAGAGAGAGAGAAAGTAGTCCTTAACCCTCATGCCATTCATTATGCTTAATTAGATCGTTTCAAAAGATACAATTTTGTCAAAAACAATTATTATTATTTGATGCGGGTTAATAAAATTTATTTTTGTTTATTTATTTTTTTTTAGCGTCTGAGGCCATTTAGACTCCATCATTATTTATTCAAATTAGCACTTTGCGAATCAAATTTTAGAAACCTGAAATATTAAAATAATATATATTTAATTAAACTATTATAGAAAAGCTTGATAAATTTTCTACCTGCAGGATGAGATGAAATATAAGCAGGTTGTATAGTCAAAATTCACTCAATAATATTCGTTCCCTTTTATCAATAAATAATTTTATGAACTAAAGATAAGAGGTGTGATTTCACCTAAATAAGTAAAAAAAATTATTAATCGCTAAATTCTTATATTATGTAATATAAGTATCAAAATAAATTGTACACAAACACGTAAGAGAGAAAACAAAATTATTAAATATGAAGGCAAACAGCAAAGTGGCCAGGTCTGAGATCTGGAGATTGAATAGAATAATAAAAAATACATAAAATTTTTCTTTATATATTTTTATTGGACTGAATCGAACTATCCTTTCTACTAATTACCAACACAGTCCTGGTGAGTTTTCATTATTAAATATGAAATTCATTTTTTTACTCTTAAGACGGTGATAATAATTTATTTTGATAAGAATAATAGGATTTTTTTTTCGGGAATAGGGAAGGTGTCTAGCTTTGATTTTAGCTCGCCTACATGTCTCCCCCACCCTGATACAATAACTAGAATTAAACAAATAGCCAATTACACCCCCAAATTAACTTATTTTTATTTTAAAATAAAGAAATTTTCTTTTTTTTTATAATATAAACAGAATTTTTAATTAAATATTTTTCGAGATCTATATATTTGAATAAGATAATAGTATCGATTCGGACTTAACTAGTCATAGATATATTTATAAATATATATATATTTGGTGCTTACAGTAGTGTATTAGAGCAGACCCATATGTGTGTCCCTCTACTGATTTAACAAGCTGCGCACAAGTGGAAAATTTTTCTTTCAAGTTTTTCACTTTGTTAGTAACTTGCGTGACTAACTGCATATAAAGGGAAATGAGTTTTATTGGTGTAGGTCGTGGTTCCGGTGACCTGGTGCAATGGACAGAACGCCTATGCCCCGGAAAGGCTGGAGATCCTGGGTTCGATTCCCGGGGGCCCATGGGATGTTTGGCCTCACCAATAAACAACACTCACAGTCTTGTTAAATAAACAGAATTTTACATAGAAAATAAATATTTATTATAATAATATATAAATCATATTTTTGAAAAAAAAAAAACGTTCCAGCCTGGGATTGAACCCGGGATTGTGTTGACCACGATATCAAATTGTAATGATACACTGATACACCAGTTTTAAATGAAATGATAAACAAAAATAAAAGAAATTCTGTAGTATACTTTATTCTGACTATAATTAAATTTCAAAAATAACAATCAATATAGATTCCTTTAATTGGACCTTTATTATTTATAATAAGGTACCAAATAATATCGAATAAATGCGAAATTAAGATTCATTTATTTGTGATATATATGTATATATATATACATATATATCTACACATATATATATTAAAATCAAATTCTTTAAATAATCTTAAAATTAATACAGAATAAAAATCATTTATATATATATATATATTTATATATATGTAAAGAAATAGCTACAGTAGCTTTTAGGACAGTGAAAATTGACATAAATGGACACCTTCATAATTTTTTTATTTTACATTTATGGAATCACACATGAATATGTCAATTCGATTTTTTTTTTAAATGGAAATAGGGGGGAGGGGAAGGAGAGGCCGTAAACGACAAGGAAATTATTTACTTAGGTCCTAAATAAATCTTAAAATATCCGGTGTACTTAACACCCGCATACATACATACATACATACATACATGTGAAGTTTTGATAACGTATCGCATTCAACCGCCTGATTATTTTTTTTTTTTAATTTTTTTTATTTTTTTTTATTTTTTTTATTTATTTTTTTTTTTTTATTACTTCGAGTTAAAAGAAAAATAAAAATAAAACCTTAAAATTATAACTTATATTACAAATATCCTATTATCTATAATATTCACAAAAAAAATGATGAAATAAAAATTAAACTAGAGTCGAAGAGTAGATTTCTTGAGTTTTTTTTTAAAAATAAATAACTAGTATTCATAGTAATATTATTTTTTTTTATCATCACACAGGAAAAAGCGCATTTCAGGCCTTTGGAATGGATATCTCGTTATATTAATATATACATATACATAGAGATAAATATATGTATATATATAAAATTTCTATTAATATACAATTCTAATTTCGATAAAAATGAAGAGATTTGAATGCGCGCGAAAATTTTTGAGCTTATTCGAAGGCTCAAAAAAAACGACTAGACGTCGGCGCTCGTCGTTTCGTTGGAATCCAGCATAAAATCACTTAGGGGAAGTTATTATTTTGAGTACAAGTTCGTCTTGCTGTTCACCACACATGATTTTTATATCTATTTTGAATATCTCAATCACTTTGCAATCCTTTAACAATTATATACACACATATATATATATATGAATAGAATATATATATATATATATCATTAGAGAGTACGGTATTTGTTTTGCTTGTGTGTTATATAATTACAAAGAATATAACACAAAAACAAAATTTTTAACATCCATGCACGTAACTGTAATGTAGGTCAAATAACGACCAAATATATCATCGTTTGAAAAATGTTTTGTGCATTTTTTGCACAAAAAATTCTTCATAAAATGA
Organism: Euborellia annulipes; assembly: GCA_023213315.1. Lineage (NCBI taxonomy): Eukaryota > Metazoa > Arthropoda > Insecta > Dermaptera > Anisolabididae > Euborellia > Euborellia annulipes. Next base: position 264,591 of record JAKCPI010031846.1, on the reverse strand, counting down.
TAGGGACTATAATATATAATTAGAATAAAACGATATCGAATATATTATAATAAAATTTTTCAAAAATTAAATAAATAACAATTTAAATATTTAATCGAATCGTTTTATTCGGTGAAAATGGATCTCTTTCTAATAAAAAATAAAAATATATTTAGTCAGTAAGAGACCATTGTCCTCTCAAATAGATTGAATGCATTTGTTTGTTTCGTCTCTTTTTTTTACTAATAATCGGAATATTCATTTGAAAATAATCAAAATTTATTTAATTTTTTAACTGATATATAAATTTTAATTTTTAAATAAAAATTTGACAAAATATAGGGGAAAAAATCTCTACCCTCTAATGAAATAAATTGCTATTGAATTCTCTAAAACAATATTTTTTTTTTATATAATAAACCCTTGATGCCCATGATCCGAGGCTTAGAGAGAAGACATTAGATTTTCGATTCTGGAGTCCAGGGTTCGTTTCCCGTCCCAAACGAGAAAAATTTGATTTGGCTATCAATCATTTGATTGGGTCTAAATGGCTTTATATGACGAAAAAGAATTTAAAACAATCTAAAAAAAAATATTTTAATATAATATAGTAGAATCCCGTATGGCCCGATGGTTTGGTACGAATTATTGGGAATACAAAATTTAAGTATAAAATTAAAAAACGAATATTAATTATTGAAAAGAAAGAAAAAATGTAGGAGATTTTCCTCTCTTCTTTCCTAACTTGTATGTGGCATTAGAGTGATGTACAATGTTAAAAATTTTCAAGGGATATTCATAAACAAGTATAGGAAGTCTGTTACATAAACTGTTTTTGAATTTTACTTTCAGGTTTTTGAAAAAGTTCATATATATCAAAAATGAACTTTCATAAACCAATTTATTAATATGAAGATGCGTTACAACGGCAGCCAAGGCGAAAAATAAAACAAAAATCTATTTTTTGTCGACGTTTTATTAATTTATTAAGTTTCATAAACCGGTTTATGAAAAATTTAATACTCTATTTAAAAAAAAAATAAACCGCCTCTCGAGAGTTTTGAACTCGAGCTCTTTACATGTATGACGCTTTAACCATCTAGAACACCTACGTTGTTAAGAATATCATACTTTTTGAGCTACTTAAATTTAATTCATTTTTTTTTTTAACTTAATAAACAAGTATATGAACTTGACTTCACATACTGGGTATATTAAAATTAAAGCACGAAAGTATATGAAAAACTATTGAAAATTGATATTTGACCCGAAATGCGAAAAATCGGGCTAAGAATTTCGGGATTCCCCTGTATAAGATAAAAAGAATATCATCCCCAATTCAGTGGCGTAGCGAGGGAGGGGCAAGGGGGGCACCAGGCCCCGGGTGCTACTCACAAAGGGGCGCCAAATGGTCCGCAAAACAAAAAATTGCTGGATAATTTTTATTTTTATTATAATTGATTTCTGGAAAATATATTTTAAATTTAGTTCTAGTGTAATATAATAATTTTGTATATTTTACATATAATATTATATAGTTTTCGAATGGGGAGGGGGCGAGTTAAGCTCGCTACGCCACTGCCCCGATTCCCCTCACAACATTGGCGTAGCCAGAAATTTTTGATGAGGGGGGATCAAAAAATTTTTTTCAAAAATTTAAGATTATTTTAGGGTTTTTATAAATCATTTTGGTTTGTTTTTTTAGCTAGAGTAAATTATTATATTTTATTTTCTCTTACCCTATGTGAAATATAATTTGTATTAAATATCTAGTCATGGCTTGGGTCCCATGGGGGGGGGGTTGAACCCCCAAGCCCCCCTGGCTACGCCTATGCCTCACAATAATATATTTTTATTTAAAAACAAAGGAGGCTATTAGCCCATGGGATAAAGCAGTTAAGCTTATAATCCTGAGTAGGGCTGTGCAAAATAATCGATTATAAAAAATCGATTAATCGATTATTTCGATTATTTTTCATAATCGATTATTTTTAGGAAAGTATGAGTTTGAAAAGATGAGATGAAACTCGTATACCAATAAAAAAGTCAAATGATTTTCAATTTTCGCTAGAGGGGAAAAAAGAGAATTTTACTAAAAAAAAAAATTCCGTTTTACTAAAAAAAAAAAAAAATCAAATGATTTTGGCGAGAGGGAAAAATGGAAATTTTGCTAGAGAAAAAAAAAAAGGTATAATCGATTATTTTTTTCCATAATCGAACACCCCTAGTCCTGAGTTTAAGAACAACTCGAGTTCAAATCCACCTCTGGGTAAAATAAAAACTCTATTTGAGATGCAGTGGCGTAACTAGATTTTTTCTAAAGCCGGGGGCCCAAAAGCGTTGCTTCCCTGTAGTTACGCCACTGTTGAGATGCCTCCTCTTGAGGAAGGCAACAGGAACCCACCTCAGTATTATTCCCATGAAAAGTTACTCCCCAGAGTAACCACAAAGTGACACACTAATTACTGAAGAGAGAGATTTAAAAACGGAAATAAAATTAAGAGGTCTCATCTTTCTAAGACTGAGTCGTGCAATGACGCAATTAAGCGTTGCTCAGAGCACCAGAAAAATAAATAAATACTCAAATGAAATAAATATCCCTTTATAATGTATAATAAATTAAAATTAGTTTTCTCTTTAAATTGATTAATAAATAAATACATTTTGTAAAAATGGTTAAACGATACCATATTAAGAAAAATGTCCGTGTATAATCGTAAGGCTATGACGTTAAAACTTCGCTTTCTTCTCTCTCTGCTTTTTCGATCATAATAAACTGGCAATGGAGAGTGAGAAGAATCAGGTCAGGCCCACTAATAATAAATAAATAAATATAAAACGATAACAAAATATTTTAAAATCCGATTATTAAAAAAAATAAAAAGACGATAACTTTAGTTAAAAATTCATCTCGCATATAAATATAATTGATTTAAAAAAATGTAAAATGTTGGTGGCTTCGCTGTGCCTGGGGAGGGGGGACTGCGCAGGCCTGGCCGCGGGGGCGGAGCCAAGTGGCCGGGCAATGGGGGACGGCCTCTTGGCCCCGCCTCCTAAGAATGTCCCCGCCCCCAAATGTTCGTGAGAAGATGCGAAGGAAAGAGAAAGAGAAAGGATAAGGAGTGGGAGGGAGGAGTTAGGAAGGAGGGGAGGTAGAAAAGGGACGTACCACTATCCATTCGTCTATGTATATATGTACGGTATGTAAAGTATATATACATTTGTAGTTGTTTTGAGAGCAGCCCTTTTAGCCACACTCCTCTTGGCGTCACATATAAATTCGACGTAAATCGGATGGTGACGTTATCATGTTACACTGTGGACAAAGTTTTTTGGCACCCTGCAACAGAGAAAAAAAAACACCATTAGTATAACATTATTAAAAATTAAGCTTACATTATTAAAAAAAAAAAATTTAATCTCTGAAAAAAAATTTGAGAGGTCAGAGATTTCTAAATTTTTTTTTTTTTTGTTTCTACAAATTTTATATAACAATTCTAACTAATCTTTTCCTAAAAAAAAGAAGAAATTTCGGGGAATCCCTGAGAAAGTCGAAACAAAAAAAAACAGAGATTTCTAAATTATTTTTTTTTTTTTTTGTTTCTACAAATTTTATATAACAATTCTAACTAATCTTTTCCTAAAAATAGAAGAAATTTCGGGGAATCCCTGAGAAAGTCGAAACAAAAAACAGCATAATCATAAATTTTAATTTTTTTTTCTGTTATGGCTCATTAATTAATTATTCACGAAATTTTATATAGGTATTTATTATTATTATTATTATTATTTTTTTTTTTAATTTTATTTAAAAAAGGATGTTGGCATTAGACTACCACCCATTTTTGCCACCGATATTAAATTTTATTATTTTTATATATATAATATATAATAAAAAGTAAACATTTTCCTCTATGATAACTTTAATTTGTTTGCTACGTCATACGGGGATCATGCAATGACAAATCTAGGGATCTATGACCCATTCCCCCCCCAAAAAAAAAAAATAATAAAATAAATAAAAAAATAATAAAAAAAATTACAAAATTCAACACAAAATTAAAAAAAAAAAAAAAACTAAGATATCACCTTTATTATTTAATTTTGTGTGAATTTTGAAATGTCACTTTTGACTTCATAAACAAGAACTGAATGTTTAACGGAGATGTATAGCTGATAGTAGTTTTTCAATTTATTTATTATTAATTAATATACCAGAGCCGACGTTTCGGTCGCATGAGGTCTTGAGGATGGTCCTGAATGCGACCGAAACAACGGTCCTGGCATATTAATTAATAATAAATTGAAATTGAAAAACTACTAGCTGCTTGCTCATTGGAGAAATCCAGAAATCTTAAATTTTTGTAAAATTTCGTGTATAACGAATTAATTAATTTTTTTTTTGCTATTTGTTTTTTTTTTTTAATCTCAATTTCGGAGTCAACAAATACAACCAAGCTGATTAAAAAAAAGAATTGTCGCCATCCACGTACTCGCTAAAATGTGAGCCTTTAATATTGAAAAATAATAATAAATAGGAGTTATACTTTTATTTAGGAATGTTTTAGTTCAAATAATACTATATTTCGACATGCAAATCGTCCTGGTTTCTTTCTTTCAAACTAAAGATGATTAATAAACTAACTAAAGCATGCAAGAGAGAGAGAGAGAAGGGGAAGTGAAAATCGCCAATAAATTTGGTCGATGTGATATGTGATAAGGCAAACCAGTCTTGGATCAGCTGATTGATCTGTGATGGGAGGTGAACCGACTGGCACAGGGCATTTCAAAAGGCGGCGGACGGCGATTGATTAAATTTTTTTTTTTTTTTTTATATTGCACTGTTTTGGGTGGCACCAATCCAATTAAAAACGAACACCTTGGCCCCTGAAGAAGAGGCGGTCTTTAAAAAAAAAAGCGTTTCTCCAGGGTAGCCACAATCGCTTCCAATCAGAGATCAATCAAAAAAAGCCAATCCCAGACTCGAAGGCGACTTCCAACAAAAACAAAGCAAAAAATACTTACCACATACTCTTGTTGCCAAATTTTATCGCCGCATCGCCTTCTCGTATTAATTAAATTTTTTTTTTATTTATTTATTTTTTGTTAATTAAATTGTAATTTTTTCTATTTTTTTTTTTTTTTTATTTTATATCTCGTTAATTAATGTTAATGCAGTTTCAAAGGTATAAAAAAATTGATGGCGGACTCCGATTCAAAAAGTAAATTATTCACTTTAACGACTTTTGCCTTCTGCTCCGGAAATCATTCCATCTTTAATAGTGCTTCGTAAATTTTAATTCAGACCATAATTTTAATTCCTATTGCATGTGATATCATCGTGAAATTTAATTTAATAATATTGTTTGTTTGTTTTTTTAATTTATTTAATATATTTTAATTAAATTTCATATCGAAATCGTCTTCTTTAAAAAGAAGGAATTTGTTTATTTATTTTATATTTGTAAATATTATTATCAATAGACAGAAAAAGACATTGATTTTATTTTTAATAATTCATTGCTGCTTTTTTTTATTATTTTCTTTTTGCAATTGAGTGCAGTCGTGTGTAGAAATCGACTTGGCAACTTATATACATGTCTGGTTATCGTTATGTTGATGTGAATGTTGTTGGCAGTCGCCCTCGACTTGGCCCCAAACACCGACACCAAATCGGCCATTATATAAAATTTCAAATGTATATGGTGCTGGTGGTGGGGAAAATAGCATGGGCTGCTTCTGTTTTTTTTTTTTTAGTTTTGTGTTATTTTTTTATTATAATTATTATTTTGTTTATGAATAATAATAAATTCTTCTCTTTATTTCCGCCATTTTTAATTGAAGCGACCACCCAAAACGTGTGCTCAATATTTTATTTTTTTTAATTATTTTTATATATTTTTTTGTTTTTTATTTTATTTTATATATTTTTTTTTATTATTATTTATTTTGATTTTTTTTTTTCAATTATAGTAATAAAAAAAGGGGCGTCGCCGCCGCCGGTGCCATCGGCTTAAAACAGTTACAGTTAGAATTATTACCAAAGTATGTAGCCAGCATTCTTCACAGTGCACGTGCCAACAGCAGACAGAAGTTACAGGCTTCTTGAACGTTTCCTATAAAAAAGAAAATGAAATGGTACCAAAAAAAAAAAATTTAATTGTTTGCGTATTAATTAATAACGACGAAAGATAAAATTTGAAAAATTACCTCTTTAAATAATAATGTTTTCGCGATATTAGTTGTTTTTCAATAATTTTATTCACCCTTGAAATGCAATTCCTATTCATCTACCCTTCATGCAAGGGCGGATACAAGGAGGGTAGAGGGGGTAATTACCCCCCTCTCCCCGAGATTTGAGAAAAATGTTTTTTTTTGGGGGGGGGAATTAAATTTTATTTTTAATATAAAATTTTAAAAATTAATAAGATTTTTATATATATTCTGGTAAACAAGTACAGAATGCACCTTTTAAAGGTAAAAAAATTGTGTGCCGTGCGACCAGTCACACCAGATTACCCCCCCCCCCCCGAGAAACTCCTCTGGATCCCCTCTTGCCTCGTCATTTGTTCATTTTTTTGATTGAAGTGAATAAAGGTAGAAAAAAAAAGTAAGAATGGAAAGTGTCCATGTAAGCTAAGTTGTGGAAAAACAGCCAAAGGGGGGGGGGGAGGATTAAAGACTGAAACATAAACAGAGTTGGAGAGTATAATTTTATTAATTATCGAACAACAAAAATCTATTCTCATTAAATAAATTCGTCTTTTAATCTTAATTAACGAAAGAATCAACGGTAAAAATTTAGTATTGATTTACGTTGCATGTTTTCATAGCCTAAATACAAAAATAACAAGTGAATTTAAATTTGGCATTGGTATCTTGTTTGATTCATGTTGCTTATAGTTTTATGGCCTGTTTTCGAGAGTATATGTTCACTAAAAAGAAAAAAAATAAAATCAGCATATAATGTAAAATCCAAGTGGGAAGAAAAGAAAATAATCAGAACTAGGCAAGTTTCAAAATATTTGGCTTGGGGAGATTGTCTGAGAAGAGCTTCCTGTCATTTGGGGTCCGAAATGGTCCAGGGACAAGAGGCTGTGAGTGGCTAAGAGAGAGGGGGGGGGGGGGGGGGAGAGAGAGAGCCTTCACAAAAGACCAGCTCTGAAAACAAACAGCTGAGCAGTTGTTCGCCGGCCGAGCAATAAATACTCATCATATCAAAATATCACCCAAAACTAACATCATTTATATCTAAAAAGTATCAAATAAAATTTTTCATTTAAGAAAAAAAAAAATCGTAATTCGAAAGCGTGCAAGGATAATAAATAATATCTTTAATATTCCTGAGTGAACTCATTAGCAAGGAAAAAAACATGAAAAATCGATTTGAGATTCAAGATTGAGCTCGTTTACAAAATTAATTAATTATGTCTGATTATTAAACTTATAAATAAATTACTTTTTTGGCTCTACAGTGATTTATTTATTTATTTTATTTTTTGATCATCTTCCTTAAGTGCGATTCATTTTAGAGGTGTTCGATTATGGAAAAAAATCATCGATTATTTTTCCATAATCGATTAAATGATTAAATCCATTTCATTCGACTTTTTTTAAGTACATTTTCCGCACTTTTTTAAAGGAAATAATCGGGTCTTTTTTCTAATCGATTATGGGAAATGATCAATTAATCGATTATGGGAAATGATCAATTAATCGATTATATGGGAAATGATCGATTAATCGATTATGAGAAATGATCAATTAATCGATTACGGGAAATGATCGATTAATTGATTATGGGAAATGATCGATTAATTGATTATGGGAAATGATCGATTAATTGATTATGGGAAATGATCGATTAATCGATTATAAAATTTGCACAAAACCCATCACATCGTTATATCTAGAACTCGCTTTCAAATTTGTATTTGAATTGTAATGATCTCGGCCTGTTGGAAAAATTAATTTTAACGAGAGAATAAACAGGTAGGCTTGTCGTATGGCCTGACGTTTGATGAAGAAAAAAAGTAAAAGCTGGCATAGAGATTAGAAAAAAATGTCAAGTTTAGCTCGGGTTACTCGTGGTTGCCATCCACGTACTCACAAGAAGTAAGCCTCTGAGTGAAATTTATTTATTAATAATACCAATTGGGAGAGTTTCTGGCTGTTCCATAACTTATTAGGCGCACTTAAAATTCAAACTTATACATGTTAAATTACAGTATAATATTAGAAAGGAAATATTTTTAAAATATCCCTTGATAAGTCACACAAATTTTTGTGGAGACTCATATTTTGTCCCTGGAAGGCAGGCAACCCAAATGGCACACATAAAGGAATTGGACCGTAGCAGCACCAAACAAGGCGAAATTTTGAATTTAAGATCTTAATAGAATGAAAAGGTCCGTCAATGAACCAAAATAACTTTCATTTTTGAGTTTTGTAGCTTCAAAAAATTCAGAAAGAGGTTAAAAAAGACTCAGCGATTAGTTTCTATTAATTCTATTCAAACTGTTTGAACTTTTGGGGACCCAAGATGTTTAGAATTTGACTAGAATTTTTTTTTTTACTATTACACGAGTGCTGCAAGAATTGCAATTATTTTATTTATTTATAAAAACAACTTCTCATCAAGTTAAGATATTAATATAAAAAAGATCCATTAATCAAAAACTGACTTAAATTTTTCAGTTAAAAGTTTATTATTATTTATTTTTAAAAAGAGCAAATGTATGAAAAGAAGATTCTTCTAACAGGAGTAAAAAAAAAAAAAAAAATGTTAAAGTTGTTAAAATGTTCAAAGTTGAGAACAATATGTGTGCAAAGCAATAAAGTTGGAACGTCAAAGAAAAATAGATTTGTCGTGAAGTTGCGCCGGGCAGAAAGCAGCAAGAGTATGAGGAGAAGGGGGGGGGGGGACGGGGGGAGGGGGATGAGAGATGGGGAAGGTGGCAAGGGGATGGGGTAGTGAAACGCAATTTTTGGGGATTGTGGAAGAAACGACACGAGCTCGAGGATGAAACAGAACAGTCGACATAAAGGCATGCGGTGGGGGTGGGATGCAAATTCCCGGGCAGGCTGGCCTAACAAAGGCTCCGCCCCTTCGCGGAATTTCCTCAGATCAATTAAATATTATATAATGCACTGGACAAAATTAAATGCTCTCATATAACCACACGTTTAAATTAACATTTTTCTTTTAACTAAAAAAGATTGTAAAATTTTATATTAATTCAATTAAGTGACTAGGACATTAAGGGCCGGTTGTTTCACATCTAGTCAACTAGCAAACTTATCCGAACAATATAAAATCATCGATATAGTAAACAAGAAAAAGCTTAACCTTCGAGTTTCTGAGGTAAAAGAAAAATTTTGTGAAGTTAGCAACTTAATAAATTTAGTAAAAATTAAAAAAGTATACGTTGAAGTCATCTTCGTATTTCTTCTATATTTTCTTTATTTTTAGAGATATTTGGTCCAAATTGGCTTTCCGCGCTCTTATTTAGGCTAATAAAGAGAATGGATAAAGAAAGAAACCTTAAAAAGTTTACTAACATAGTAAAAATTCATAGGCCGTATTCTACACATTAGCCTAAATTTGTTTATTAATTAAATAAACCATTATTAAAAATATATTATATTAAATATTTTAAATATAATAGATATTAAATATAAATAAATAAAATAAAATAAAATAAACAAGTCTTGCGTTTCTAATTACACCCCTTATACCTAACTTTTTTTTTTTTTTTGGAATGGGTGCATAAGGTCCGAAGACCTATAATGACCAATAGTCACATGCAGCCAGGAAGAAAATAAAAACAAAAGGAGAAGCATAAAGGGGAAACTCAACTGCGGGAACTGAGAAGATGCCTGTTGAGGTTAGACTTGAAAGTCTGAAGATTGTAGGTTTTGGGGAAGATAGACGCAGGGAGCTTGTTCCAATCACGGGAGGTCATGGGGACAAAGGAAGAATGAAATCTATAATTATATGAGAATTTAATTAAATTTAAGAATATTTTAATTAGTGCCAACGGTGAATTCTTTGGATTATTTTAAAAATTGATCTAACAAATTTACTATTATTATATTAATATATAAATTGATTCTCAATGGAAGTATCGAAAGAGATAGAAATTCAAATAAACTCAACAGTACAAACAAAAAGGTCCTTGCCTAGGGATAGAGATCAGATTTCGCTTAAGGATCAAATTTAAATAAATATCGACTGAGGATTAGAGATAATTAGTGTTCATCACAATGTCAAATTTTGTATGATTGAAATATCTCCTATGAAAGTTTTTTTTTTTAATTTCAATTGTGCAAATGATTCAGTAAAACATCACCAAGCTTATGATTATTAATTGGATAGGTGATTAAATAAATTGGTTCGAATTTATAAAATGATGCTGCTAAATGGAATGTTATCATTAATCTGATAAAATGTTTTATTAAATTACCAAAATAAATAAATAAATACAAAATCAAAAGAATAATGTGAAAATTTACTAAAATAATAGTAATAAGTGAAAAAATTTAATAAATATTTAAAACAAATAGATTTTATTTTGTTTTATATACACTTTATATTTAAAATATTTTCCGCCATTCACTAACTGAACATTAACGGTTTTATTATTATAAGTCGCTTTTAAGAAATTTAATTCTCAAATAATCGAAAAAAGATTATTTTTCTAAAAGTATTTGACAAAAAACAAGAAAGTATTTTACGAGATTATTCATTAAGAAAAACATGTTTTATCCATTTAAGTACTTAAAAAAAAATATGTCAGTTTTAAATCTCGAATTTAGGTGGACAATGATATGGATCTTAACAAAAAATAAATAAATAAAAAGCAATAATAAAATTAAAAAAAGTAGGACAAATTTAAATTATGTCATCATAAATGAGACATTGTTAACTTAAAAAGGTAACACCCGTGAAATGAGAAATGTGTAGAATAAATGATTGGATTTTAATTTCTTCTGTTTTTTATGTTTTAAAAAGAATAAGAGCCGGTTGCTTCACTTATAGTCAACTAGCAAATTTATCTGACCTATAATCTATATAGTAAATAAATAAATGGAATTTGGTGGCTGTGTATTTGAATTAAATCAGGGAACGTTCAGTCAAATAAAATGCTTAAAAATTGAAATTAATTTAAATAAATATTATTAATTAAAATAATTAATTAAAAAAAAGCTTAATTAATTTTTAAAAATTTTCAAAAAAATAGATTTAATAAAGAGTTTGCATTTCTAATTTGCCAATGGTTCCAAACTTCACATTGAATTTGACATATCGCCACTGGCTGATGCTTGTGTCAGACTTGTGTTTCTAATATCATGTTTGTGTCAGACTTGTGTTTCTAATATCATGTTTGTGTCAGACTTGTGTTTCTAATATCATGCTTGTTTCAGACTTGTGTTTCTAATATCACTCCTTATACAGAACTTTGGGTCTTGACCAAATAATCATCGGCCTGGGCTTTTATTTAATCGTTTGATTAGCTTAACTAGATGTGAAAGTCAAAGTCAACTAGCTTATCCGATAAATAGCTAGTTAACTAGATGTAAAGCAGCCGGCCATAAATCAAGTAGTTGAAAAGGAGGTTAGGATTATCATATTTTCATAAAAATTTGGAATTGGGTTAGTATTCATGCTGTTTTAATTAAAATTGTCGTACTACTCACCAGACAGATGAGGCACTTAAATTTCAGCTCGGATGATCGCTTAATCTCCAATTCAAGATCTCGGATTCGCGATTTGAGAGCTTCGACAACCGAGGAACCCAAGATGACATTACTGCCAGGAGGTGAATCATCTTCTGATGCAGGTGTCGGTTCTGGACCATCGCCATCTCCAGTAACCATCGGTTCGTCCTTCACTTCTATTGTGCTCGAAGCTGAGGACGGTGTTGGTGGTTTTGTTCGATTCATACCATCCGGACTAGAAAGGATAAATGCATCGATTAGTCGATAATATTAATTCACTTTGGACAAACTAATAGTCGGGATTAATTATTAATTTAACTTCAAAATGAGGTGAGAAAGAAAGAAATAGTATCTTCAATTATTCAATGTTTTCCACGTCATGTAATTGGAAAGGGAAACAAAGGGGGTTGCTGTCTAGCAGAAAAAATCCCACTACTTTTAGTACTCATCACCCCGATTACAGCTTACTCTCTGCTAAAACTCCCTCTCCCTTTTTCTAACACAATCTATTGTCCTCGACCTTTATATAGGAAGGGAGTCAAGTACCCTCTGTGACGTCATTTCTTCAAGTGACCTCTCTTTGTAAGTAATTTAAAGATATTAAATGTTCACACCTGATAAGTGACGACAGACTAGCATTTCGGTTCTTTCTATACCAGTCTTTCTCCCTGCATACTTATAATCGTCAGACTTGCTTCTATAATTATACAAATTCTATAGTAAAGTTGATTTGTTTAATTTAAGAATTTTGTATGTTTTTTGTTGGTGGGTGGAGATCCTGGGTACGATTTCCGGGGGCCTTAGGACGTCCAGCCAATCAACAAAAAAACAAAATTCTTAATATCATCCAATTGGCACTAGTTGAATGAAACATTCTTAAATTTAATTAAAATCTCATCTAATTATAGATAAATAAATAACACTAGGTTAAGTTTCACAGGGTTTTTATTTTTGGCTTATGCGCATTTCGACGTTAATACAAAACACAAACTAAGAATTGTGTTATAGCTCTGAAGAAGATGTATTAACATCGAAATGAGCATAAGCTAAAAATTAAAACTTTTTGAAGCTTAACCTAGTGCTATTTATTTATTTATAATTAGATGACAATTTAATTAAACAAAGTTCTTAAATATAACTATGACTTGTCAAGTCCGAATCGAGATATTAATATCTTATTCAAATATAAAGATCTCGAAAATTATTTAAATATCAATTAAATAATCATATTATATTATATAATAAGTCAATGATATTTAACTTTTATTTATATAAAAAAAAAAATCGGCTGTCTCAGGGCTCGTTTTCCTATAAGCCTCTTATTTATTCAAAAAGAAAATGAATAAATTTCCAAAATTATTCCTCTTAAAGACATGTAAATCCATAAAATTCATTTTTGAATATTGTTATTCGAGGGTGAAGAAAATATTAGCATAAGGATAGTAGTTATTAAATATAATAGAAAAAAAAGTTGAATAGTCTAAAAGAAGAAAATATAAAATATTAAAGATGTAAATCAACAAAAGAATTGATGAAAGAAGAAAGTCTTATATAAATTACAACGTTGAATTTCTTCAAAATATTAAGGAAAATTTGTATAATTTCCTTTTTTCTTAAGATTATGATTTATGTTAAGATAAAAAAATATATATATAAAGCTAAGGGTAGGAAAAATTATATTATTGTAATAAAAAATTTATTTTAAATACGCGCTTTTATTATTTTCGCCTTTTAGTTAAAAATTATGAAAATAAAATTTTTTTCCTCCCTAATTTAAAAAACAAAATATATTATATAGTTCATTCTACAATAACTTATCTATTCAACATTAAAATGGCTGCCGAACGACATACTTTAGTATCTTTACATTTAAAAGCATTAGGAACAGACTAATAGCTTATATATTTGAATTTTTTTGGCTATTTGATTAAATTTAATATAGTATAGGGTCAGTAGATTTATATTAAGGTGCGCGTCTCGGGGTGCTAATTTTGGGAGTTATCAGAGGCCACAATTTTGAAGCTATCGACCTCAAATTTTTTTTAAATTAAAGCTATTTAAAATAACTACAACTTATAGAAGCCCTTTTTTTGATTTTCGAAAAAATAAATTTTTTTTTTTAGATTAATCGCATTAAATAAAAGATATTTTTAAAAAATTCGCTCTATAACTTATAGATACTTAAATTAGTAATCATTGTGTTAAAGAATAATTAATTTTTTACCCTTTTAATTAGCTGGAAACTTTAAAATGAAATGGAATAAATCCCTTGTATTCCTATGGGATAAACTAACGCCATCTCTTGCCGCCTCGAGTAACTCGGTAGTCAATCGTGTTCTAACGACTTTTCGAGACGCGCACATTAATGCATATTTATATATTAACAAGGTAATTTGAAATGATTTAAAAGTAGTGCAATTTTTTTAGGTTAAGATAATTTTTTCTCCTGGCATAACATTTATAAAAATTTCTATTCACTTATTTTGTGTTTCTTCAAGTTAATTAAACTAAATATTAATCCCAATGAGGACCGTTTAGTGAAAGGGGAACGTTTAATAGCGACTCCTGGTACATTTATTTTATTTAATATAAAATGAAGCATAAACTGGTTAATTAATATTTGTATTCTAATAAACAAATATATAATAAAAGACCAGAGGATATATCAATAAAAGCTATTGAAATTTTATCACATAATTTATAATAAATGTATGTGGATTCCTTGTATACTTTTGACATTTTAATTACGTCATGTATAAAATATTCAAAATTCAATTTAATACTTTAAACAGGGGGAATCTCCTCCGATAAAATGTTCGTTTGGGACCTCATCAAAAATTTTTTATAACTTGACTTTAAATAATAACAGTTTATTTCTTTTTTTTCTTTATTTAAAAGGTAGGGAACACAAATGACCAAATGATTATTATTATTTAATTAAATTATGATCTAATTATAGATAAATAAATAACACGAGGTTAAGTTTCAAAAGTATTTTATTTTTTGTGTCATAGCTCTGAAGATGTCGTATTAACGTCCTAATGCGCATAAGTTAAAATAAAATACTTTTGAAACTTAACCTCGTGTTGTTTATTTATCTATAATTACTTAATTTAAGAATGTTTCAAAAGGTGAATTCTTTGGATTATATGATTAATAGAATTGAATCAAAGCGAGAAATATAAACAATTGTGCATTCTGTGGAGCAATTATTTTATTTAGTACCGTTTAAAATTGTTTTTAATAAAAAAAAATATAACACGTCGATGATTTTACCTAATGACGGCTTCTCGAAGAGCCTCGCGTTCTCGGTCTTCTCGTGATGTACCGTCAGTAACTGGAAGTACTACATCAATCTCGGAATACTGTGGTGGACCATATGTGGCGGAATCGTCCCCATCGACTACTAGATCGACATCCTCGTCGACAGGACTCGGCCTCGTGATCGTCGTCGCATTCACTGCAGCTGTTATTTAAATATGCGGAAAATGGTAAAGTATATATTTCTAAATAATCTAATCAGGGATGGGCAAAATCCTTTAAAAAGGATCAGCAGTTCGGATGATCCGACGCAACAAAAGGATTGGGGATCCAACAAACTCGGGCCACCTGATCCTCTAATCCTATCCCATTTAGAAAAAGGATCAGCAATTCCAGATCTGCAATCCGGACAGATTTTAGGCGATTGGATGAATCAAAAAGTGAAAAAATTTAAAGGATTGGCAATCCTTAGAAAATGATCGCAAAAATACAAGGTTTGCTGATTCTTCGAAAAGGATTAGCGTTCCGAACTTAGATCCAGAGATCAAAAATGATTTCGATCAAGATCCAAGTTCCTCCCCAAAAAAAAGGATTTCGATCCAGATGCGAAAATCCTGGATCTGATTGGATTTTCGGATTTAAATCCATAAGGATCGCGATCCTGCCCATACCTGAATCTAATAACTCAAGAGCAGATGTCAAATCTAACAAAAAAAAAATAAATAAAAACACAATGAGACCATCAATTTTGAATGGTTCCTGAAAGGTAGGCTCTGAAAGAGAAGCCACACTTGGTTTTTACGATTATCAATATTAGCACCTTTGATGCGCCCATTCTTTGATTAAAGGAAAAGTAAATTGTCTAAAATTATCAAATAAAAAAACCAGAAGGAAAGATGATTGATACCCGAAAAAGCTAATAAAAAAAAGTTTCAACTTTTAAATGAATTTGTTTTGTTTTACAACACCTTCGTTCACTATAGTGTTTTGCCAAAACATTGATGATAAGTATGATGATTAGTCCCAAAAGAAAAAGTTTTCATATTAAATGTTTTATATAAAAGTGGATATATTGTCTTTCTTCCAAACTTTTAGATCTTGCAGATAGCAAAGAACTCTCATAACAAAGTTTTTTTTTTCTTTTTTGTAATTATATCTTAATTATTCTCGACTCTAAAAAAGTATCTATTGTTTAAGATGAAATATATAAATGTGCGTTTCTTATTATATTATTTATTTACTAGGTAAAGTTTTGTTTGAAAAAAGATGGAATTTTCTCAATCAACGCTCAAATAGACTGTAAATAAGCAGTCAAAATATCGTTTAAGATAACAAATTTGCGAGGTGCGTTTATGTTTTTTTTCCTCCCCTTTTATAAAGTACAGACCGGATTGAATACCATATTCATAGTCAAAAAAAAAATAAATAAATAAAAAGAATAAAAAAGTAAAAAATAGAGAAATCAAATAAATAATTAGAAATAAATAAGGGTGACTAGAATGATTATTGCACAAAAAGACATGATGGGGAAGTAAGGTGTAAAATTATAAAAAAGTAAAATCAACAAATAAATAGGGCCTAAATAATATAAAATAAAGATGACTAGAGTGGATATCACTAAAATGAATGGGGTGAGGGTAAAACAATTGAGGATAAAATAATAAATTAAGATAAATAAATAAAATAAAATTGAAATAAAAATGACTAGAGAAGAAAGATAGGGTGGGGGAGGGGGAGGGGGGGAACGAATGTTATAAAATTGAAATCAAAAAAATTGAATAAATAAAATAAATTAAGATAAAATAAAATAAAATATAAATTAAATAAAGATGACTAGAAAGGATATCACATGGGGGAGGAGGAGGATTGTTATAAAATTGAAATTAAAATAAATAAGTAAAACAATATGATACTCGATGACGGGTGACGTTTAGTTCCGAAACAAAGAAAAATAATATATATAATATAGGAACCGACCGAATATTCGGTTTCGGTTTCGGCCAGTTTCGGCCAGTTTCGGCCAAAAATCCTGGTTTCGGCCGTAGTTTCGGTTTCGGCCAAAAAGTAGCCGAAACTTTCGGCCGGCCGAAACCAGAGGCTGAAAAAATGGGATGAGACTCGCATACAAAAAAAAAAAAAGGTAAAATGAAAAAAAAATTTTTATAGGAAATACAAGTTTCGGTTTCGGCTGAAAATCTTGTTTCGGTCGGACCCTAATAATAATATAATAATAATAATATAATAATAATATAGTCCGATTTAATATAAAATTTAAGCACAATATCTCTATATTCTCCTAATACTAATGAAATTAAAATTTTATTGACACGAAAAGATCTTAAAAAAGTGCATGCCATCTAACAAGCGCGAGTGGAACTGCTTCACAATTCTAGACGCCTGCTAGGGCTGCAACCTCCCAAGCGAGGTGAAATGGCAATTTTTACCAATATTAACTAGGTAAAGCTTTGTTTGAAAAAAGCAGTAGCGTCATTTCAAATTTTTCTTGGGAAGAGAGGCAAACTTTTTTTTTTAATTTAATAATCATTAGAGGAAATTTTTTCGATAGCCGACACGAAAAAACAATATTTAAAATACAAAAATTTTGATCTACTTCAAATCTATGCTGGTAATATTCCTACATAAAAACAAAATAATTTATTTCTTGATGGAAAAATTTTTTAACACTGATATGAAGCCATTTAGGCTAGGCCTAAAAATCATTTGCCAAATAGCGGATATTTAGACATGGGAACGTTCGAAAAGTTTGCAGCAGTCATGTCGAAATGTCCGCTATTTGGTCGTAGTGAGACTTGGGTTCAATATAATTTAAATAAATTTTATCGTTTACGACGGAAAGCGAAACACTGACCTTGATTAAGAAATATATTAAAAGAGATATGAATTCCTAAAAATTTCGACAATCCGGAATATATTATAAATAATAATAATGATAAATTCAACTGAGTATAAGATCAGAATTATGAATTGAAAAAAAAAAATTAATAATAAATAACAATTTAAGAAAAACAACATCAAAACTGTCATTTAATTAGAATGTATTAGTTTTTTTTTTTTTTTTTTTTTTTTCTTTAGAATTAGCTAGCAAGATTGTAAATTAAAGGTTTCCATGTCGAAGAGGTTGTTTTAGGGTCTGGTAATAAAGGAACCATTAAGAGACTGGAGTGCAGTGATTAGAGAATAGATAAAATTTGTCATACTCCTGTTAAAACGAAAACGAAACGTCCACTTGCTCTTAATAATTAATTAATTAATTAAAACCACTCAAGGAGGGGAGGGGAGGGGAGGAATTAAATAGATAACGAGGTTGAAAATTCAAGGGGGCGAATGTAAAATAAAAAGTAAAAAATATAAATAGGCTGTTAAATGTTTTGAATAAGAGACAAAAGACTCATATACTACAGTTACTAAAAGTAGGAAGCGAACTGGGTAGAGAATACTAGTAAATTTTTGACATGAATCCAATATACTGTATTAGCATAGATATAGACGTAAGAGAAAGTAAAAATAGAACAAGTGATACCATTTTGTGGGATCGAGTTTTTAGGAGTTAAGAACCTACAAAGCCAGGGATGCCAGAAATGCACGGTACAATCTCGGGCATGAAATATTTGTCCCGTGTCCCGTAAATACATTCAAATGTTCCGCCGAAAAAAATAAAAAGTTTAAATAATCGGGACATGAATAAAAGTAATATTAAAAAAAAAATGAAATATATTAATATATCAGGATTTTTTAAATAAAACTTTTGTTTTTGAGAGGTGACAGGGAAATTGGCCCCTTGTGTATGGGTTCGGTTGAGTTCGGCCCCCCCCCCTCCCGAAAAAATTCTATATACGCCCCTGATTTATTGTTGTTATAAATTCTAATTCTGTACATCGTGTTTAGGGTAAAACTTTTTCAAATTTTCTCTAAATTATTCACATTAAATATTTCCTTAAATTTTAATTTACTCCAACTCTCAAAACATTTACTTAATTTCACCAGAAATTTTACTTTTGTTTTTACTGTTTAGCAGGGGAGTATATAGAAATTTTTTTCGGGGGGGGGCCTGAACTCAAAAATTTTTCTGAGGAAAATTTTTTTTTTAAGTAACTATTAAATACATTTTTTTCACACGAAATTTTTAGGGGAACATTTTTTTTCGAGGAACCAAAGTTTTCCATCCTGCGGAAAAATTTGTTGCGCTGATGTCTGTATATTCCTATATAGGTATATGTGTTTGGGAAATTTCGGGGGTGGGGGCCCGGGCCCCCTCGCCCCCCCCCCCTTATATACGCCCCTGCTGTATAGTATTTATACAATTTAATATTTACTTGAGAAAAGTAGATTTATAGCTGGATGAAATTATTGAGAAACAGGAAGCTAGCATTTGTTTCATTTATTTAAAGCCCATTAAGCTTACGTTTCGGTCTCGGTCGAGACCATCCTCAGAGACCGAGACCGAAACGTCAGCTTAATGGGCTTTAAATAAATGAAACAAATACTAGCTGCCCTTCTTTATTCTTCCTGTTTCTCATTAATATTTACTAATTCAAGATCTAAATTGTAATGTAAAAAGTAAAAAATTCTTCCAAAAAAAAAAAATGTCTATTTTATTCATTGTGTCCTGCAGAACAAAATTCCAAGTCTTGCAACCCTGTTCAAAACATGTAACTCGACATCAGATACCTTTATTTAAAATGATCGCATTACTTTCTCTCTATATATTAACATATAGTATATAAAGAGAAAGTAAAGAGGATAAAAATTTAAAAACAGCCTATTTCTTTTGGTAAACAAAAAAAGAGAGAAACAGACCTGCGAAACCGCCGATGAGCATCGATGATGTGCGAATCCTTCTTTGGCCTGCCCATGTGTATTCCTCATAGACGTCGTTTACTCCTTCTACGTCGACTGTCTCGTCTTCATCGTTGTTGCCGTTCTATAATAGAAAACACACATGCACATATAAACATGCTGAAAGGCTAAGATACTAATTCTTTTTTTGGAATGGGTGCATAAGACCTATAATGACCAGTGGTCACATGCAGCCAGGAAGAATAGATTAAAAAAAAAAGGATAAGCATAATAGGGGAACTTAACTGCGGGAACTGAGAAGATGCCTGTTGAGATTAGACTTGAAGGTGTGAAGAATGTAGGTTTTGGGGAAGATAGACGCAGGAAGCTTGTTCCAATCACGGGAGGTCATAGGGACAAAGGAAGAATGAAATTGACTAGTTCTGTTAGTCGTGATCTGAAGCAGCATAGGGATGCTGGGACGATGCCTCCCTTGAAAAAAATTATTTTAAATTTTTTCGATTAATAGATTCATAAAAAAATAACTAAGGGAGTAGTGAAAATCTATTAAAGAACCAAAGAGATTAGGTAAAATAAATTTTCAAAGGGATAGAGGGAGATTGAGCACTAGCAGTATAGTCGCGGCCACAAGTACCTGATGTGGTCGAGAGTGGAGCCTTAGGCCTAGTCAACCAAACCAATCTTTTTAAAATTAATAAATCATCTTTTTACTTTCTCTTACCGTATATATGAAATATATAGAGAGAAAGTATTCGATTCATGTCAAAAATTCGATGTCGAGATTTTGATGGATCCTCACGTTTTAAGCACCCTCCCAAGGGGTGAAAATAATCTTTTGAACAAAATCGGCCAAAAAGTACTAGTACTTTACTGATGTACTTTTTCAATTTTTTCCGATTTTCTCAAAATTCGATCAAATGATTTTGTTTAAAATTCATAAATGAATTATTTTTTAGATTCTCTTTAAAAAGTATATCAGTGAAATTTTTCGTGGAAATCGTTTGAAGTACACTTTACTGATGTGGAAGCATTCGTAGCTCAGCGCCGCGTGGTCAAGTTTGGAACTAAAGTGCTAAGAGCAACTAAATATATTTCGACACAATAAATCTGGTGTGACCGCGCTGGGTAAGAGAAAGTTGTGTGTTGTGTGTTTTTTAATGAAAATGAAGGGTCAAAGTTACATTTGAAACAACACTTTCGACAGCTAAGCATTTTGGTTGCCTAAACTCAAGGCTCCACTCTGGAGTAGGGACTTGTGGCTCCGACTGTACCTGGTAGTAAATTAATTGTTAACAATGAGATATTTTATATTATCGCAATATAATAGAATAGAATCTCTTTAGATAAAATCTTGTATTATTAAGAATTAATTGTCCTGAAAATGATCCCGGTTTACGATTAAATATGAATTAAATAAATCTTTTTTTATATTTCCTAATGACTTTTTTTTCGATTGGTTGTTTTTTATTCATGCTTTACCGTACAATTATGCATTGTTCTCTCTAATATATTTATATTATATTCCATTTATAATGATTGTTTTTGTTTACTTTTCACATTTCTCAGTAAATGTAAATTCACTATTCCGTAACATATATAGCGAAAGTAAATTGGAGTCAATCCCCCACTCCGTTTCTCTCTCGATCTCTTTCTATCCTTCCCTTTTGTTCAAGATTAAAGTTTCTAGATATTATGGAAATGCAGGACGTTGACTAATTTCGCCAATTTATCCTTGGTGACTTGAATACGATAACGATCCTCTAATATTTGCTTAAATTCAACTCTATATTCACAGGGAGTGTCGAAAACGAATTCATATCGGTGGCTGAGTTGCAAATCCCGTTGCTAATGATGCAGACCGCGAACGGAAACCGAAACCGAAGCCTCTTAATACGAGGATTATATTTCAGGCAAATGTTATCGAAGTTAAGACCCGAGCTAATGAGATTAAATTTGCAAAAGGAATCAATGGCTCTCATGTTGGAAAGAGACAAATTAAACGAAGAATTTTGTTTGGAATTAATAATGGCAAGTAGATTAAGTTACGAATGTGTTTTCTTTTTTTAAGAAATTTTATATACGTAAGAAATCAAAATATCTAACAAAAAAAAGGCATCGATATATCGATGGGCTTGTCCGATTTTGAAAAATTTATTTCATATGACTAGAGAGGAGTGGCAGAGGAGCAATCCCCCCCCACCCCAATCCCCTTGGCCAGAGAGAATTTTAATATTTTCATTTTAATCATACTAAAATTCCTTATTAATTCTAAATTAAAATTAAATATACAAATTAAACACTAGGTTATTTGTTTCAAAGGTTTTATTAATTAAAAAATTAACACTTGATACGTATTTCGACAATTCCTTGTCATCATCAAAAGTGATTACATTCTAATACATGAAAGTAGATACAGCATATAATATGCTTCTGATGATGACAAGGAATTGTCGAAATACGTATCAAGTGTTAATTTTTTAATTAATAAAACCTTTGAAACAAATAACCTAGTGTTTAATTTGTATATTTAATTTTAATTTACAAAATGTTTCAACGAGAACCAACGGTCGAAAGTTTAAATCTTATTATTAATTCTAATTTGAAACTGGAGCTAAAATATAATAAACTTTGAATTCGCCACTGCCTCCCCCAACCCCTACATCAGAAATTCCTGCTTCTCTTCCTCTTTAATAAAGCCTTGGAATTGCCAATGATTACTATTCTAGTTAAATATCATTTAAAATAAATTATTTTATTTTAAATAAATATTTTTTTCCCTATTAATTAATTATTTAATTATTTCTTATTAGTAAATTTATAAGTTTCGATGAACGCGATCGCTTTTATATTTTGTTATATAGACCTATACTTGACAATTTTATACAAAAAGATTCCTCTTTTTAAGACATTTTAATTTTTATTGTAAATTTAGTTCTATTATTTATTTTCCATACAAGTTTAAATAAAATTTTGAGTAGTTTTTTGGATTATTAATTTTTTATTTTCTTTTATATAGGTTTCTTGTAAAAGAGAAAATATTTATAAATAATTAAATTATCATCTAATAATAAATAAATAAATAACACAAGGTTAAGTTTCAAATCGATTTTATTTTAGCTTTTGCGCATTTCGGCGCTAATCCTTTTGAAACTTAACCTTGTGTTATTTATTTATCTATTGTTAGATGATAATTTAATTAAATTTAAGAATGTTTCTACTAATGCCAACGGGGAATTCTTTGGATTATATTAGAAAATATTTCTACAAATAAAAGTAGTTAAGAATATTAAAAGAACAAATTTGAATCTGAGTATAATTCTATAAAATTGATAGTTGAAGAGATATTTTGATTGAACTTCAAATTAACTAAATAGATCGATTACATTCTCGTTTTAATATCGGTTTTGTAGTGAATAAACAAAATTTCAGTTTATTGGGAAAGGTTTGAAAAATATATCTTGTCTGGTTGGTGTTTAAAAATCATCAAATATGACGAGTTTAAAATTTAAATATTTTCAAAAAGTAAGAAATTTCTGTGTTATAAAATAAAGCCCCAATTATTTCAACAGAGTTAAAATAAAAATTGATGACAAGAGGTAGAAAATCGAATAAAATAATAAAAATTTATATTTATAAACGATAACCGTGTTATTAAAATACACTCATGTAAATATATTTATTTAGAACGAGATCAGATAAAAGATAAGAAATAAAAAAAAAAATTCCATTTAAAAGTTAACAGGTCAAGGGGTTTTGATTTCCGTAATTATTATAAAAAAAAGTTAATAAGCTCTCTCAGGTGACCTAGATTAATTCACAGAAAGGTCTCAAAAGCGAGGAGCGTCTTTTTATGGAAGGCCGAGATCAAGCGCCATAAATAGTCGAAAGTGAGGATATAAATTAAAAGAGGCATATAATAATTCTTGCTATGTTATTTAGTTATTTATATATAAAGACATTTGTTAGAGGAATACTAGTATACCTGGTATATAAAAGTGTAAAGATTAGGTTAAAAAAAAATATTTTTAGAATTTAAGGAGCTTCAGGAGGGAGGACATTGAATCTTTAGTCCCACACTACTGAGGTATTTTAAAGTTTTTGCGAGCATTTTACAGAAGAGAATGCTTTTTTTTTAATTACAATTAATTAAAAAATATTTTTTTATAGGTATAGAGGAAAGTACCCAAATACGGACCCCTGCCCTAATGTGGACCCCCATGGTTATTGTCTCTGTTTAGTGCTGAAACTTAGCGAAAGACACTGTAAATACTAGTGCAAGATTCCACCACAAAGTAGAAGTGCCCTAACGTCACCTGCTCTAGTTGTTTACTTGACAGTTAGTCATTACGTGTTTTGGCAAAATTAAAAGTTTTTGTGAGTGCTCAGTTTTTTTTAATTGGACGCGATAAGTGACAGGCAAGCCTTCCAACCCTTATATATTCTTAAATGGTAATGTTGAAGGAATCATTTGACCATGTAATTATTTCCAATGTGATGTTTTTTTTATCAAATATGGCGTTTTGAAAATGCAGAAGTGAGGTGCCTAAAACGGACCCCCAACAGTTGCCTAAACTGGACCCCCTACATAATGTGTGATGTTTTATGTAAAACTTTTATGTAAACTTCTACCCCTTATAAAACCCAATGTTGAAGTATTTACCTTGACTTTTCACATTTTCAACATTCCTTTTTTCAATTTTCACATTTATTTTTATTTTTTTTTTCAATCACATTTTCAATTTTTACATTAAAAAATGTTAAAATAAAAAATATATTTTTTGTCAAACCGTTCTATAATTGTTTTTCAGATTTATTCCCTTTCCTAGTTCAGTAAATTAAGTTTTTGGTCATTTTACCCAGGGGTCCAGTTTAGGCAACCTTTTTGAAAATCACCAAAGTGTAAGTTTTTAAAAAATTGTTACCCCTGTAATTTATACATATATTTGCCAAAATAAATTACCAATAGACATCACATAGTAAAGAAATATTACATATCTTTAAAACAGGTTTTTTCAATAATTTATATACTTTATACTATAAAACAAGGGGGAATTGGGATTCTTTATAGAAAATGCAAAAAACCTTTTATGAAAATTCGAAATTTTTTTTAAATCTAAAAATGTAAAAATATAATATCCAACCTTTAATAATTAAATAAAATGGGACCAAAGTAAAAAAAAAAATTATTTATTTAAAAATTAACGGCCAAATAGTTCAGCACTCTTGCAAAAGATGGCAGGCTAGTCTAACAGCCGGCATTATCAGATCACTTATAAGCCTATATTTATATATTTTCATGCTGTTATAAATGATATATAAAATAAAATAATATTTATAAACTATTCATTATCACGAAAAAGGCTCGTAGCCAGGAAAATGGAAAATGGGATGGGGAGGGGTTATTATAATTTTGTTCAATGACATTCATTTAAAGAGAAAGGTTGGGGTAACGTCTCACTAATGGACAGAATTGAAATTATGTCCATAGTGTATAAAATATGCAAAAAAAATTTTATGATTTTGAAAATTAAACCTAAACGGTTGGAAGATAAAAACCTATTCTCTAAAAACAGGCGTTAAAATTTAACATCATAAATTGGGTGTTAAAAAGTAAAGTAATAGCATAAGAGTTAAAAAATGCTATTCTCTAAACCAAGTTTTAACAGCGACGTTAACATTTTGTTTTTATCTCAAAGCTGTCAAAATCATAACTTTACTTTTTGGTTAAAGACGCCATTTAAATGCATTAAATACGGCGTTATAATTTTAAAGGCATCCTCTAGACATGACATTAATTTTTAACACTATGTTAACGTTTTGGTGTTAAAGTTTTTGCTTACAGAATAGCAATTTGAGACAATAAGGTGTTAAAATGAATTAACGCTACGGTGATTTCAGATGTTAAAAGTTAACGTTTTTGCTTAGTGTCCTGAGTTGAAGACAACTCGAGTTCAAATCCACCTCATGGCAATAAATTATCCAACTCTATTTGAGATGCCTCCTCCTGAGGAAGGAAATGGGAACCCACCTCAGTATCATTCCCATGAGAGTTACTCTTCAGAGTAACCACTACGTGTCAGGGCTGACACTAATGACTGAGAGAGAATTAACAAAAATTTTGTTTGCTCACCCGACGGAGACAGTTATCCACGTGGCGGTTGAGTTCTTCATCAGTACCGGTAAGTCGTTCATTACAAATAGGACAGGCCGTTTCATCCATTTTTCGTTTTCGATTTTTCACTCGAAGCCTTCCCTGTCGATTGGCTTTAATCCGTTGATAGGTCTGAAAATAAAGAGAATGTCTCATATTAAAAATATAATTCAGAGATTTCTTCTATAAATAATTTATGTTACGCGTCAATGGAGAAAATTCATATTATATAAATAATTAGAAATACGAAAAATCTGGAGTGAGAGAACACAATTTTCTAATTAAGAATTGTGTGTGCGACCAGTCACACCAGATTTTTTACTAGCTGGAAGAGAAAGTGGATGTGAGGGGGGGGGGATAGGAAGGCGTAATTTAACAACACCCTAAAATTCTCTAAAATATACATCAATGGTTAGGGAATTTTTGAACGGGTGTTGAGTTCGTCTTATTAAAATAACATTTGTTTGTTACTATTTTAAACAATTAAGTGAAATGGGCCGTAATCAATCCAGAAATCTCGAGACATGAAACAGCTGCGTTTTTATGTTTTACCATAAAGAACACTTTTTGAATGGATTTCCTTTTTATTTTCTCTTACCTATATTGGTTTATAGTGAGAAAGTTTTATAATAAGGAAAATTCGATATTTTAACGGAAATACTAGCCCCAGTGCTGGAGTGATTAAGGAAAACCCGCAGGCGGGTCCGAGCCAGATATATGTGTGAGGCTCCTAAATGAAGAACTAAATATCAAAGAGGGTTAAATGAAGGAAGGCCACCGATAGAGGACTGTCCTGATAGTCATTTTTATAAAGCTAGTATGTAATAGAGGCTATCAAAGGGGTTCAATAAAGGAAGGCCACCGATAGAAGACTGTCCAGATAGTAATTTTATAAAGCCTAGTAAATAGAGGACCCTAAGTAAAAGAACAAAAGGGGGGTTCAATGAAGGAAGGCCACCGATGGAAGACTGTCCAGTTAGTCATTTTTATAAAGCCTAGTATGCAATTGAGGTCCCTAAGTAGAAGAACTAAACAGGGGGCCTAATAACCTTTCGGGAGAAACAGTATTAGTAGCTTAATATACTCGTAGAGTGTTAAAATTTCATGAATTTCTATATTTGGTAAAAGTAAACATCAAAGGGGGTCCGGGGGAAGAAGCCCACCGAAGCTGGACAGTGTAGGTAGTCATTTAACAGCAGACTATATCTTTAATCGTAGGCTTATTAATTCCATATATACCATTATAGATGTAATTTTATTATCTTTTGAAGTTGTGCGCATGTGATGTAAGAAAACAAAATTTCTTTCTGACTGTAAACTCACTGGCTCCTTTCTGTTATTTATTCTAGCCCTGAGGATGGTCGTATATCAGACTGAAACGTCGACTTGAAGTGACTAATAAACGTAGCTGGAATCGCTCTTTTATTTCTTCCTTACTACAAGATCTACTCAGCTATCCACCTCGCTCAAATACAGTTCATTTAATAATTATATAGTAGGCTGGGATGAGTAGAGTAATGGGGTTGGAAAATAACAACCAGCAGATTAATCGCTCCACCTGACGTCCTTTATTTGGCAAATATTTCGACGCATATGACATGCATCATCCTCAGTGACCCGAGGATGTAATAGGTGGGCTTGGTACAAAATTATTTACATGCCTTAGAGGCGTCATACATGTTTTTGTGAGGTGCCTTCTTTAAGCTGATGACCGCTCTGATGCAGAAATGATCGCGGCACTGAGGATGATGCATGTCAAATACGTCGAAATATTTGCCAAATAAAGGACGTCAGGTGGAGAGATAAACCTCATTTAGTAATTTTTGATGAAAATTTCAATTGTAATCTCTTCAACATTAAAATATCATTTATATATTAGTATCACTAAGAAACGTATGGAGGTGCTTTAGTATTGACCCTCACTTGCAAGCCACCTGTCTAGTCTATAATTTATCAAAATCTTCGGCTTCCAGAATAGGCAACCTACCACTATCAAGAAATTTTATTACTTTTTGGTAAAAAGTTGATGATAAGATTTGGAAGGAATTTCATCAACGATTTTCATCTATGGTTAATTAGTTAAAGTCGTTTTAACGTCAAATTTTATTGTCTCATGAATGGATGGATTATTCAAAATTTCCATTTTAAAGTGGTAGCTATATTTTTTTTTTTTTTGCCTTTTTGTTTTATCTTTTAAAAGGGAAGGAAGAGTTCATCAGAGTTTGCCACAGAGTTTCAAAGAAAAATAACGACCAACAAAAATTAATTAGATGTCCTTTTTTTTTTGTTTATATTTAAGATGTATTTAGCTTCTTTGCTGCAAGAACGAACGCCCTTTTAATAAGTGTAAAGAAACTCAATTTTAATTCTAATCTGTATCTTGCTCAAAGCTAATTTAATTTTTTTTTCTCTTTTATGAAAATAACACTAAGCCATTCAAGCAAGTAGAAAGAAAATGCTCTTTAAAGGGTCTTTTTATGGATAGTTTGTGTCTCATAAATGGATAAGAAGAAAATTTTGGCTCCAATATAAAATATTACTACTATTAATGTAGATAATAAAATCCTTCCCTTGTGATTATTTTAGTCTTTATGATTAGTAAAATACGCTGGTCTAGATACAATAGGTATGACATCTGGTTTATCGGAAAATCGTTTTCTACTCACATCCCATCGGCTTTCTGGAGTTCCTTCGCCGGGTGCAGCGCCTGTAACCGTGCCGTCCCTGCGGCTTCCTGGAACAGGAGTTCCCCCAGGAGTAGAGGATCCGGCTGCCCCCGAAGAACCAGCCGGGGGTAGCGCCGGCCTCTGTAGCCTTCTTGAGCTGTGTTGGCTCATTTTATATAGACGGTCCAGCTCTTGGATATAGTGAGATTCAAGCTCACCTGGCCTAAGTGTGACACCACATGCCGGACAACATGATGGATCTTGGAATTTCTTTTTACCTGCAACAAAGAATGAATACAAATTTATAATTTTTTTTATCAAATGAATAATTTTAAAAGTTCTTGAATAATAGATTTAGTTTAGGCTTTAATAAACATTTCGGACAAGAAATAGTCTATACCTAAAATCTATGAATGATCTGTTGAAGGTAAATCCGGAAAAAATTCATGGATTAAATAATTTCCACACTGATGTGCAAGTTGTAGCTTCAGATCTTTAGTGAAGAAAGTATGGAGGTAGAGGCAGCCCAGAAAAAATGCAGTACCAGTCAGTTGGAGACTTTTCGGTCTATTTATTATGTATCATCCTCAGTCCATTAATTGGTGTATGTATTTTGCTCAGAGTTGGTAAGATAATTATATCATATAACTTACATCATTTCGTAAACTCTGAGCACAATATACACCAATTGGTGAACTGAGGATGGTTCACAATGAATGGACTCCAGTGATTGGTGAAAGCATTCAGAGCATTTTTTCTTGGCTGCCTCTGCCTCCATACTTCCTTCACTAATTTCCACACTTTAAATGCTAAGGTTAAAAAACTAATTTCTCAAATTGGTATAATGATAAATTAGAGTGTCGTTCCCCCCCCCCCCCTGTGTCGTTTATGATAAGATCGATAAGAAATACTTTATTAAACAATACTTTCTCTTTCTAGATATTTCATATATAGGGTAAGAGAAAGTAAAAATAATAAGAGTGTCTTCAAATATTCCTTCTAAAAAAAACTATTTCAATTGTAATTATTAACAAAAAATGCAGTAATCTTAATATAAGAATAGATAAAAAAATGAAATAAATTCATATATCTTTTGAAGATGGCAGATAAAAGCGAGGCGAACCCTTGCCTTGTTTTCCATTTTATTTATTTGCTTTTATATTAATTATCATCTTAGTTATAATAATAATAAATATTAAAAAATAATAGCTTCCTGTAGACAATTATAATTGTCTTTTTTTTTGGAATAAAATTATTTTTTAAATGAAAAATAATTAAGAGTTTAAATTTATTGTAATTTTCATGTTGGTTAAGGTTTAATGGAACAAAAAAAAAAAAGCTAAGCTTTTTTTTAGGACAATATGAGTTTAAATTAAAGTCCTTTTTATTTTCTTCTTTTATTACGTCATAAGATACCTAATTTTTTTTTTTTTTTTTTTGGACTTTAGTTTATATTTTTAATGAAAAGCATTAAGAGGCAATTTGCAAAAGAAAAATCGTTCAAATTAAAGCGGGGAAAATCAATGAAGATGGAGAAAAAGAAAGAAAAAAATGGAAATAATAAAAAAAAAAAAAAAGAAATAATTTTATAAAGAGAGGTCAATTGCTATAATATACCAAAATATTGTTACGAATTAAAAATTATTTAATATATATATATATATATATATATCTACACCTATATATATTTTCATTTGAGAAAATGCCTTATATAAACAAAAGTAGAAATATTTACATATAAAAATATTTTAATAAAACACTTGCCCCTGCGGGGCCCATATAAAGAGTAAATATTTGAAATAAGTAAAATTTTACCTTTGATAATAATCCCTTGAACAAAATACACTATATACTGTATTTTAAAAATATTTTTTGTAGGAGGAGGGGGGGGGGGGATCCTTAAATATGAATTCGGCCTCCAAAAATGCTCCTGAGGTTAATAATAATAAAATTTGTGTTGATGCCTATTTTTTCATAATATTTACAAAACATCTGATGATGATGACATCACATTTATAGTTAATAACGCAAAATATTTCCTTTTTCAAACTCTTACTTATTATTTATCTTAACGGCTTAAGTTGAAAAATTCAATAAAAGAGATAAATATCGAATAATGTTAATCAATTTTGGAAACGTCTTTTAATTCAGATTTTTTTTTTTTAATTAAATTATTAGCAAATTATAATTAAAACATCTGTCAAGTCTTTTTAATCAAGGAGAGAAAAAAAAAAATAAGAAAATGTCAATTTTTTTAATTAGTAGAAAATTAAATTAATAAGTAATAATTTGTTCACCTGGCTGGTCTACATTGAATCCTCACAGCCCCCCCCCTCCCTCTAGACTCTAACTCTGTTATCCGCCCTAAATCAGAACACTCATCCCACTCGCTCCGTGTTCCTCTCTTTTGCACATTTTCGACATTGCTCCCTTCAAAGGCAAATTGCTGCCCATTGATTTCTTGCTCGACGAATTATTTGCATTGGCATCTGGGGAAAAGACGAAGGCAAATAAAAAAAAAAATCCAAAATAGAGGACATAGAAGCAGATTGTCACCCGAGGAATGTGAGATTAATAATAGAGACGAGTTTAGATGGAGACTTCTCTAGAGAAGTAGAGAAGAATTCCATTTAAATTTTTTATTTTTATTTTTTTTTTTTGTGTGTGAAGTGAATTCATATCTTATAATCTTTAAGTTGTAACTTTATTTAGATAGGAAAGTCTGATCATGAGGAAGTCTTTTAGAGGGAGAGCGGCTAAATGGTTCTGATTATCTCCAATCACGTAAGGAGTTAAATCACAATAAATGTAATTAAACAAATTACTTCTCGTGGTTTGGCTTTCTTTTAAAACAAATAATTTTCCGAAATTCCATCCAGCGTTCCTAGTGGTTGAGGACAGAATAAACATTAATATTCAAGAAGATTTAATTAGGTATATACATTAAAATAAAAATATATTATTGGTATGATATGTATTTCGAAACTTGGTGCGTCACGCTAAAAAATAAGTGTTCACACTAAACACGAGCTGCCCTAGCTGGGACTGGCAGTACTTCTGTTCTTTGCATGTCAGTCTCTTCCCTTCTATATTTTCAACAGGCGTCAGACCGTGCGACGGGCCGGCCTGATCTATTCCTTCACGGTCGCAAAAACCCCCATCCCCTCCGCCGACCCTGCACCGCGGGAGTAAGGCGAAGAAAGAAGAAGAAGAAGACTAATAAACAATATAAAAATTAAGAAATGACTTCCTTATTAGGAGAATTTTTAATTATAGACCACATTTTGTATTAAATATTTATATATTTTTAATAAATATTTAATACAAAAATGTGGTCTATAATTAAATTCTCCTATAATAATAATTCAAACCACAAAAGCTTTAATAAACACAAATGACTTCCTCTTTTTCGATTATCTTACACTAATCTGTATCAACTTTTAGAGTTAACCGGAAGTAGTACTTTCTCTAATAGGATTCTCTATCAAATAAGGTATGAAATGAAAGTCGATTTTGTAAAAAATTTCTAAAAATTAACTATGTTAACTTGGATTTTATGAGGCATTTTTCCTCCTCAGCATCAGCCACCCGGCCTTACAACTTTCGGCAGGTCGGGGTCTTCCCAGTTGGAGTAATCCTCATTTTTAAGGCACTTAGGCCACGTCTAATTGGGCCCTTTGTGTCTGTGGGGTGATATTTTTTCCCACTTTCCTACCCTATGAGGAGACTTGGGCAATGTTTGAATTATGTGCGGCAAGCTGAATTCGAATCCGAGTCGTGTTGAGACTTCAGACTCGGTAATCCACAGCTTAGCTGGCTTAGCCATTGCCTCCTCACTATCTTAACCTGTTAATATACAGTATATAAAAAAATAATGTTTGAATGTAACAAATTTTTAGACCCTGAAGATGAATTGTAATACTGAAGATGAATCGTTGTAATTCGAAAATGTATTAGAATGCATTGTCGGCCAATGTTTGAATTAATAAAAATAAAATAAATATCTGCGTTATTTTATTCCTTAAAGACACCGAACATCTGTGGTTACGAATAAGAAGCTGCCGCATTATAATTGCTAATCAAGATTTTATCAAGTAAAGTACTACTTCTGGTTGACGTATTGACTCTAAAATTTGATACAGATCTACAATTTTAGTATAAAAGATATAAACCAAATTTCATCGATCTGGCTGCTTGCATTTTTAAGTAATCTTTGAAGAAATAAAGTTGCTGTTGTATTCAAACAATAATAGATGGAAGGAGTAGGCAGCCAGGTAGTTAGTCTCCACGAAATGAAACTTTAATGAAACAAAGCAATTTGGTATCTCAAACTTGGCGCATCGTATAAGCTGATTGCATTGCTTTGTATTTTATACAAATATAATAATTTATGTATAATACACATCAACTGACAACTCAGCAATATGACTCAATGCTTTGTCATTAGAGTTCATACTCTCGATAAGTGGACTGATGATGGTTATATTTCGTTAAAGCCGAAACTGTTTCAGAAACAGAGTTTCATTTCGTGGAGACTAACTTCCTGGCTGCCTGCTCCTTTCAGCTATTATTGTTTTTGACCACACACACAGATATAATTTCAATTTCGGATCTGAAATGCCGACAATCTCGAGGTGAAATTTTTGAACGATTACAATACTTTCTCTACGAGAAAGTAAAAAACATCATGTTTTTTATTTTTTATTTACATAAATTCATATTTCGTTTTGAAAAAGTATTAAAAATATAACTTATTCAGTCATTGAGTTAATGACTGTCTCCTGTCAACGCTTATTTGGTGATATTTTGAAACCAGTAGAAAATCACTTAATGCCAACCAATTTTAGAGAAGATCACTTTCAAAGCCCTGAAAATGGGAGTCGTGACCTCTCTCGCCAATAAACTCACTATTAAAGTTGTTTTCTTTGTAATTTTCTTCTTTTTTTTTTAAGTATATTCTCGCCTTTCACTTAAGTATTTAATCAGAATTTGTATTCTTACTAACAAGGTGTTTAAAATGGCATTGAAACAAATGTTAAGAAAACAAAAAGAGGAAAAAGAGGAGGAGCGCGTGTCGCGTGTCAAAAAGGACATTGCCGAAGAGGAGGACAACGGCGGACAAGTAGAACGAAGACAGCACGAAGGCCGTTGACAAGTGTCTGTCTGTTTCGATTCATTCTGATGGCCAAGTGTTTATGTATATATGTATAAATGCGAGTATAAGTGTGTGTGTGTGTGTGTGTCACGTCCCACGCAGACCAAATGGCTCGTCTCAAGCGCTGCCCCCGCGCATTTATCCAGCTACTCTCCATGTGGCTACAGTCGAAAAAAAGGAGCATTCCGGTTATCCGTTTATAAACAAACCCAAATAATTGTTCACAAAAAAAAAAAAAAAAATTTGACGCCAACATCTCTAGCCAAAAGAATTTTTTTGTTAAACAAAGTATAACGTTCCTTAAGTAATTTATCTATTCCAACAGTTAAACCGCAGAGTATTGGAAAAAATGTATCCACGAAAAGAATTTAAATATTTATCATAAAAGAATAATGATTCTTTGAAATCTTTATTTAAATGGGAAGAGATGAGTTGCTTTATTATATACTTATATATAAAAAAAATTTACTTATAAATCTGGTGTGACTGTCGCACAGCACACATTTTCTGTTGTTCTGTGCTTGTCACACCAGAGTTTTTTGTGTCGACATATATTTAGTTTCCGACAGTATGGAGTCGGATTTCAAGATGTGAAATTTATAAGTATGAGAAAATATTTATATTTTGTTACCATAGCAACCATTTCTCCTATCTTTCCTATGAAGTACAAGAGTAAAGTGGTCTTCAGAAGATTTAAATAGCAAAATGAGAATATACATTTTAAATAGCATCTAAAAAATAATTGATTTTTGAATTTTAATCAAAATCATTGGAGCGAATTTTGAAAAAATCTGAAAAAGTGCATCAGTAAAGTACTAGTACTCTTTGGCCGATTATGTTTAATTAAACTATAGAGCAACATTGTGCAATATGTTCATTCAGATGGTGAAGATGGAGGGGGAAGGAGTTCCCGAGTTTGTTTACCCGCTTGCTTCCCAGTCTATTTTTCTACTAAATAGTCTTGAGATCTCTCAAACAAAAATAAGCGAGTAAGGGAAACGAAAACGTCTGATGAAAATGAATAAAAATTAATTTTTCACCGAAACCTCAGAGGGGTTTTACTGTAAGCTATTTATTTTATAATCAGATTTTTATTTGAGAGATTTATTGCTAGTTGGTCATTTGGGTTGCCTACTTTCCAGGAAAACTTATACGAATGAAAGGGAAGATAAGACTGCATACCATTTCTAATTCGGGTAACTCATGGTTTCCATCAGCATACTCTGATTGAATATAATTTATATTAAATATCAATTTTCCAAATTAAAAAAAAAAAAAAAAAAAAAATGGAAATAATAAAAAAGACATTTGGAATTTTTATTTTTTTTTATTATAAAAAATAAAGAAAGCTACGAGGGTATTTGTCTTTGTAAAAGGGAAAAGAGAGCAGGGGTGGAGGGTCAATTGATTAGGGATTTACAGTTGGGAGTTGGAAAACGGCACCCTTGCATTTCACAGCCCTTAACATATGAGTAAAAGGAAGGGCCTGGAAGGCTGAAGCTGGAGGGCCTTCGTTTGTTCGCTTTGACATTCGTGACTGTTTCATTGAAAATGTGTATCAACCCGAAACGGACAAGCGATCAAAAAATACGAGAAGCCGGTCAACTAAGTCAAGTGGAACGTCAACATAGCGATTGTTTTCAATGATAATCATGGAGAAAAAATCACATGCCTTCTTTCTTCTTCATCGTCTTTTTACTTTTTCTTTTATTTATTTATTTTTTGCAGCCATTCATTTCTGACCTTTTTATTGTAGTAGTCAACTTGTTTCTTGGTGCGATCGACTTTTGTTTTACCACACACCACAAGGGAGGATTAGGTAGCAAAGTTCAGTTATTTATTTATTTATCTCAACATTTATCTCTTTCGATCTCTTCAGCAGGGGGATTATTGTCTATGTCTTCTTTTATGAAAATATTTTTTATACATGATTTTTTTTAAACTTTTAAATAAAAATTTTGGAATTGTTAAAAAAAAATTGAAGGTGATTTTACCAAGTACAGGAAAAAGAATATAAATTTTGAATTCTAAAGAATTTTATTGATTGATCATAAAAGTTAGTAACTACTCAAGGGCTCACACCTGCTGACTGTCTAAATATTTGGAAGTAAGTCCGGGGTGTGTAAAAGTGTAAAGGTTAATTTACGAATGGACTCTTTTCGAAATTTGTAGTTCAATTAATTCATTTTTCAACTTCCAACCGAAATAGTGGTGAAAAAAAATTTCTATCGCTCTCCGTGAATTTCTCAACATTTCACTGCATTATTTTCAGTGTAAATTTTAATTTTAAAAATTTTTTACATACACAATTGCTAAATAACAACAAAAGTAAGTAGAGATGTGAAGGTGGACGAAAATTTCAAAATCTGGTGTGACTGGTCGCACCAGATTTTTTGTGTTGACATATGTTTAGTTTCCGCCGATATATTAAAATTCAAGATATAAAATTTATAAAGAGAAAAATATTTACATTTTGTAACCATGGCAACCATTTCTCCTATCTTTTCTATGAAGTTCATGAGTAAAGTGGTCTTCAGACAGATTTCAAGGGCAAAATCAGAATATACATTTTAAAGAGCATCTAAAAAATAATTAATTTTTGAAATTTAATCAAAATCGTTCGATGCGAATTTTGAGAAAATTGAAAAAAACTGAAAAAGTACATCAGTAAAGTACTAGTAGGCTACTTGTTGGCCGATTTTGTTTAAAAGTTTATTTTCAAGCCCCAGAGGGGTGCCTAACTTAAATATATAATTTCAGCCTCATAGCTCAATTCCTTCATGCTTAAAATTGAACAAAGACAGACAACAGACCATGTTGCGAAAACCATTTTTTTTGATTCAGGGGATTTCAAAACGTGATATCCATCAAAATCTCCACATCGAATTTTTGACATGAATCCAATACTTTCTCTTTCTATATATTAACATATATAGGGGAGAAAGTAAAAAAAATATAGACGTGGCTATAATTGTTAAATTTTTGGACAAATCATTATCTTGTGAGTAAATATCTTTTTTTACCTTATTAACTATGTAAGAAAATTTTAAGTACTGCAGACTGTGAGTCAAAATTCTCGCCAATAAAAAGAGGTCAGTTAGGCAAAGTAAAAATATAATTGGTGGCCAATGCTGACGTCAGAGGAAGCCATAGTTTAATTAATTAATTTATGTATTCTCCATTCTTGCATATATTCGCATACAGCCTATTCCAGTTAGAAATATATATATATATATATATATTTTTAAATTGTTTAAGGTCTTTTACGATATCTGAAGCCATTTAGACTCGGTCACAAAAAACAATGGTTGGTGGTCTTGTCGAGATGAGAATCCTCGAGCTAAGGTTTACCTCCATGGGGTAGCCATCCCTATCTACGCCCTTGGAGTAGTTAGAATTCCCCTGATCAGTCAAAACTCTCGTGATTATTGTTTAAAAGATGAAAGGGATCTAATATTGAAAGATATATATCAATAAATAATATCGTTATTTTTTAATATTGGAAAGCATTAATTTTCCTGTCTTTTAATTAAAAAAATATTTTAATTCAGAAAGGAGATTAATTATAAAAGAAAAAGGAAACATACAATAAAAGGCGAGATTCGTCCTTTTCGCGACCCTCGTTTTTATTACATTCCTTCATCGGAATATGATCTGATCGGATGGCAATATTGACACAATAAATCGCTTAAAGGAAATACTTTCAACTGCTGCCATGTTGATTACAAGTTGTGATAAAGTTAGCCCCTCGGCTCCCCCTTGAGAGGTTCCCATTGAAATCGTGGCGTCTTATTGCATATTGTCGTTTTTATCTATTTCCTCGGTAATATATTGTTGTTAAGTAAGTATTCATTGATCGGAACAATACATTGAATCCCTCGGTGATTTCTTTTTTATTCCTCAACAAGAAGGGACGCGACCCTTAAATTGTTAACACCTCTTATCTTTCTTTTTAATATTATTGTTGAGCAAATTTTAATTTTTCCAATATTAATTATTTTTTAATAGAACACTACCTCTGAGTTTAAAAGTTAATCTATCCACTGTAGCCTGTTGATATATTTAAACAATGAAATTAAAAACACTAGGTATTTTTAATAACCTAGTTCAGGGGTAGCCAACCCAAATCTTGCGGGCATCATAACTCCACGGGCCGCATATAAAATTATGCTGGGTATATCTCTATAATAAATTTAGACCCACTATATGCATTTTTTTGGGTTGAAACATTATGACTTATTATTATTGGATAAAAGAATTTGATTTTCCTTTTAACTGTGGTTTATTTGTAAAAATTACGTTTCGGCCACTCATTCTGTGGCTTTCTTCAGGTACAATTCAGTGAAGATTACATCTGTGACAATCTCATTCGAATAGATTCAGATCTGAACTGAAGAGTACCTGAAGAAGGTCATAGAATGAGTGGCGGAAACGTAATTTTTATATAATAAATAAACCACAGTTAAACCAAAAATCAAATTCTTTTAGGTATTATTATTGTGTTTACTATTATTCATTACATGTAAACAGATAATATAATAATAATGTTACTAAACGCACATTGTAAAGAAATGTTCGGAAGAATATTATTTTAAAATCAAAGTTAATTTTTTTCCCATAATTTCGATAGTATTAGAATATATGGATGCACAAATAATGTATTTTTTAATACATTGGTTTTTCACTACCAAATAAATATATTTTGCAAAAGTGTGATGAATCTCGCGGGCTGGAAAAATGTTCAAGGGTTGGCCTAATGTTTGAAATTTAATTTTTAAAATTTTCATATAGCCATGGGCGTAACTAGAGAATTTGGCTGGAGTGGGTCATGGGACCTGCTATCCTCCGGGGGGCCTGGAAAGCTCCATATTTTCTCAATTTTTCTTGGGTCAGGGAGATTTCTGGGGGGGGGGGGCAACCGGCACCTCCCTAGTTACGCCCATGCATATAGCATATAAAAATTTTTATTTTAACAGATTTCGTAATTTTTTATGGAATATTAAAGAGGGCCTATTTTTATTTAAATTTTACATTTTGAATTCTAATATATCGCCGGAAATTAAATCTGCAGTTGCAAGCACAGTATACAACTTTCAATTAATAAAGGTAAGAAAGTTTTGTGCTATGCGACTAGTCAAGCCAGATTATTATATATTTAATATTTCAGTATATTAATAGATAGTGATATTATTTGTATTTGATAAAAAAAATTGAGCGACAGACCCCTTTAAAGAGAAATAATTGAGTTGGTTGAGGGCCGTCTTCCCCCTTTTGGCATTTCGTCTTATCATTTTGTACACTAGGAATAAAATATGGCTTGTCAGCTCTCTTGGTGAGAGGCCACAAGAGCGGTCGAAAGCAAGGTTTGTGGAGCCATGTGTGCCAACCGAACACCCCCGAGCACCGATTTAGTACCGTGGTCGACTATCCCCTCAGGTTGCAACCCCTCAGCCTTGCAAACTGACATCATTTACCCTGACTTAATCGTTAAGAGTTAATGGCGGAGCAAGCTGTCGGTCCGTTCAATCGAAATGGATTCCTCGGGCCTGCTGTTACTGTTGATACTGTTGCACCCATCTTCTTCTTTCTTATTCCTATCCCTCCCCCCCCCCCGCCTTTCATTTTAACAGGTTGCCCTCCCCAAAGTTTTAACTTTAATTTTATTACATGTGTGAATTTTGCTTCTCCCCTACTCCATATCTTACACCTGTGAAGTATCCGGGTTCACATAACCCATGCTCTCATCAATTACTCAGATTTCCGTTTGCCAAATAACCGCATTATAAATATCTCAACTGGATGCCATTAGAAGGTCGTTTCCTGGCAGCGAGATTCTTTTCTATCCTTTCATTTTTTTTTTTTTTTTTACCCCTACCATTAAGTTTAAATTATTAATACAAAATCAGTTAATAAAATTTTATTGAAATGAAGTAAAACTAACGTTCACGATTATTGTTATTAGAAATAAAAGACACTTTTTTGGCTTATATGTTAGTAAATAATAATACAAAAAGTGTGTTATTAATTACAATAATTACAACGTTTCGGTTGCTAATTCTGCAGATTCATGAAGTAGTTGCATTACTACTCTTCAGTTAATGTTCATTTTGCAAAGTGAATGCTTAATTACGACTGAAGACATGGGCGCCGACTTTTAAGAATTATTGGGGGGAGGGGGGGGGCTAAATATGATTGACGAAGGCGGTAAGGGTTAGTGTTTGAAGATTTTGCCCTAATTGACCTTTTAACGATAGTGAATTGTTATTTTTGTTAAGATTATTATTTCAAAAAGAGAGGACTGAAAGAATGTTTGACTGCCTAAGTGACAAGATAACTAAGTTAGTAATAAATGTAGTGTGATGGTGACCTATGGGAACTTTTAAAGTACAGTGAGGGACAATATTAGTCCCATCCATGCATTTCACTTGTGATTATTTCATTGTTTTTATAAAAGAAAATGAAAATCTTTATTGGAAATTTTCTAGGTTTGAACCATGAAAGTTTCCATAATATATAATATTTTTAAAAACAATGAAATAATCACAAGTAGAAAACGCATGGGTGGGACTTAATATTGTCCCTCACTGTACATAGACTCGAATTTAGTACGAAAGTGTACTAGCAACATATAGGAACCTTAAAATTAGATATAAAATATGAAAGAAATGTTCTGATAACTTTTTTTGGGGCTGGGCCCCTCTTCCCTCAACAATGGGGGACTCGAGCCCCTTGGGCCCATGAAGTCGGCGCCTATAGCTGCAAAATTAGCAGCCGAAACGTTGTAATTATTGTAATTAATAACACACTTTTTATGTTATTATTTGCTAAAATAAACCACGATTTAAGCCAAAAAATGTCTTTTATTTCTAAATCTATAAATTTGTGCAATAGTCTATTATAGGAGTCAGCAAACTTCGGTCTGTGACGTCGCCTGTTTTAATTAAATTAAAAATAAATTAAATTAGAGGTTGTAATTTCGCGGAATAAATGATCCAAACAATACAAATTAATCCTATCTATTATATTGTAATAGATTAATAAATAAATGAAAATATTTTACCTAATTTTTTTTATTATTTAGTAGTAATATTGTTAAAATAATTTGTAATTGTAACTAATGAAATTTGTTATTTTTGATAAAAAGAAACTCACTGGCTAATAGTGAATATTAAAAAAGTAATTTCTTTACTTATTTATATCTAAAACTAATATATTGATTGATCCTTTTGTCGAATAAAACCATAACTTTTTTTTTTTTTTACTAACAAGATGCATGAGATTGCTTGCATAATGCCCTTTTATCCGGAGCATCCGTTCCGCAAAAGCGATCCTTAGGGATCCCGTAGAGAGGGACGAGGTGGGGGGTGGGGGTGTTGCTTCCCCCAGAAACATAAATCGAGAGCTCGACGCCTCTTTTGCTTAGGGACCATCTCGACAACACACACGCATATGCATATAAACAGGTGCCTGATTGTATGTAATACCACTTTTAAAGTACCCAATTGGAACATGGCGGCGGGAGATAATTTGATAGTTTTCCAATTTGACAGTGGGATCTTAGAAAAAGCCTACGGGAAAGAAAAGAGGGATATCATTTGCCATCGATGGATAAATAA
The DNA here is from genome assembly GCA_023213315.1 of Euborellia annulipes. Classification (NCBI taxonomy): domain Eukaryota; kingdom Metazoa; phylum Arthropoda; class Insecta; order Dermaptera; family Anisolabididae; genus Euborellia; species Euborellia annulipes. The sequence goes on along the minus strand of JAKCPI010031846.1, from coordinate 223,224 downwards.
ACTAATAAATCGTTCGGTTTCGATTACATACACTTAGCCCTAAACCCAAGTATAATGTGATTCACCCTCGTCACAGTTTTAATTAAACATCTGAGGAAAAAAGTGGGTTTCGAGGTTGAGAATTAAATAATGAAAATATTTGCAGCGTTTGGTAACAATCTAAGGGTAGGTTGCTTCACTTCTAATTAACTAGCTATCCCTCTGATAAGCTTTCGAGTCTTTTCACATCTAGTTAAGCTAGTCATATGATTAAATGGACCCTGTTACGCATTAGTGTGTCAAGCGCCATCTACCGAGTTTTGAGAAAGTGAACTTTAAAGTTTTTTGTTTTCATTGGATTATATATGGACCCTGTTATGCAATGGTGTGTCAAAGACCAGAAAATTCAAAATTGAGTTAAGCACGGAATATTGTTTCAAATGCTATAATTAATAGTATTTTTTATGAAATATGTTCTAAAAAGATTTATATTTAATGTTACTTGCACAATTGACAACAAAAATTATATATAATCCAATGAAAACAAAAAACTTTAATGTTGATTTTCTCAAAACTCGATGTTTGGTCTTTGACACACCATTGCATAACAGGGTCCATATATAATGTTTTTTGTCAATTTCCAAGTAATATTAAATATAAATTTTTTTAGGACATATTTCATAAAAAATACTATTAATTATAGCATTTCAAACAATAATCCGTGCTTAACTCTTTCAATTTTTTTTGGCGCTTGACACACTGTTGCATAACAGGGTATGAGCCTGGTCGTAGTTAACTAGCTAAGACCCAGCGTTCAGAATAAGGTTTAAATGAAATTAGGAACACAAGCCTTGTTTATTTCGAGTGTAGCCTTTCACAGTTGCTATCATTAATAAAAGGATTTGATTCCCTTGGTTTATTTGCAAAAATTACAACGTTTCGGCCACTCATTCTGTGGCCTTCTTCAGGTACAATTCAGTTAAGATTACAAATATTGTCACAGATGTAACAACCTTTGTAATCTTAACTGAATTGTACTGTAACTGAAGAAGGTCACAGTAGTTGTAATTTTTACAAAAAAAAATACAAACCGAAAATCAAATTCTTTTATTAATTGTTTATTTATTTTTTTTTGCAAATTTTTAAATTTTTATTAAAAAAATTAATTAAATATAATTTTATTTAATATTAATTTTACTTTCTCTTACCTATATATGTTAATATATTTATATATAGAGAGAAAGTATTTGTTTCATGTAAAAAATTCGAAGTCGAGTTTTTGATGGATATAAACGTATTGAGGTCCGAAAAAGTTTTCGCAATATGGTCTGTCTGTGTGTCTGTCAGTCCGTGTTCAATTTAAAGTATGAAGGAATAGAACTATGAGATTGAAATTTTATATTAAGTTAGTCACCGCCTTGAGGCGTGAAAATAAGTTTTTAAACAAAGAGTACTTACTAGTACTTTACTAATGTACTTTTTCAGTTTTTTTTTTCAGATTTTCTCAAAATTCGCTCTAAAGACTTTGTTCAAAATTCAAAAATGAGTTATTTTTTTAGATGCTTTATATTCTCATTTTGCCCTTGAAATATTTTGAAGCGCACTTTACTCTTGTACTTCATAGGAAAGATAGAAGAAAGAATTGCCATGGTAACAGAATATAAATATTTTCCCATGTTTATAATTTTGACTTCTATCCAATTTCACAAAACATTGCTTATACCTCAGATAGCTAATTATAAATAACAAAACTTATTTTTAACTCGGAGGTTAAGAGATCTTGTTTACTATATCGATGATTTGCTATCTTTAGGATAAGTTTGCTAGTTGGCTAGAAGTAAATCAAAGGTAGAATAAATTTTAAAGAAGTTTCACTTCAAAAAAAAATAAATTTTAATCTTCGAATTTGGAGGGTTGAATATATTATAAAGGTTGAATATAAAGGAAGCATAACCCCACCCCCTGGGATGTCCGTCTAAGTGTTTAAAAATTGTTATCTTTAATTAACATTCTTGAATAAAAAGATAAAATTTCAAATAGGCCATACACCTGCAAGAGTTTTATAAATAAAATTTCGATCTTTTAAAGCGGTAATAAAAATAAAACAAATAACTATAAGGGGATTGACTTAACACCTGTCTAAACTTAAATCGCAGGTACTTAATGTGTTATGAAGGGAGTAGGAATAATACAAGAAAAAGATCCAAATGCACCAGGTAAACAACTGGTTGATTTGTAACGGCAGCAGGCCTGAAACGACAGACAGTTGTTCAGATATAATTTATGGATTAATGTAATACTGTATATTTTTAAAACGTATTACAAGAAAGAAAAAAAAACATACTTGCAATCGGGGATTCATTTATGACATCACTTGCCTTATTTGATTTATTGTGACTTAAATGAAAACTATTCTGAAATCCTAGTTAAAAAAAAGAAAAAAAAAGAAAGAGAGCCATTTGTGGATGGGGTTACTTAACATGCGAAGAGTGAATTTCAAAAATAACAGTTGACAACAAGTCGGTTTGACAACCGAAGTTTATGAACGGCCGTCGTTGGCCTCCAAACCGGACATGCTGATTCGACAACCTTCTCTTCGGGAAATTTATTAGCGAGACGCAAATGGATCAGCGAGAGAAGAGAGAGAGAGAGAGAGAGAGGGGCAAATGACCTCCTCTATCTCATCAGACATCATAGCTTGATAACTGATAACAAAGATTATCTTCTTTATTATGAATTATACGTGACTTAATATCATATAAAAGCGTTAAGAAACATTTGTTTATTGAAAATTAAATTTCCCCAAAGAGAAAAATTAAACATGGTGCATTTATAAAGTACAGACAATTATTTATTATTTGTATAATAATCTTATATTGTCAGGAGCGAAGGTGTTACGCATGTTTATCCCGATAAGAGGGCGTTGTGTGTCATAAAAAGTATACACAAAAAATCAAGTAATTCAAAAATTTGCCAAGAGATGTCAGAATGGTAGTTAATAATATTTAATGCATTTTGTTGATTTTCATTGATCTTTGACAATAAATATTTTATAAATGTTATTATATATTATGTATCTTTTATAAAAGCATAAAAATATATAAATATAGGCCAGATATACGCTAATAGAGAATCAGCTGTTAGACTAGTCTGCCATCTATTGCAAGAATGCTGAACTAATTTGACAGTTGATTTTTAAATAAATCATCTAAGCTTATTTTAAAAATTTCTTCATTAATATGTGATTAATAATAACAATAAATTCATTTTTAAATTAAAAAAAAATTAAAGATTATTGAGACAGATTGTTTTTTTGTATTTGCTTGATAACAAAAAAATTAATTACCATAATCTTTTAATAAGTCATTAAAAAAATTATAGCTCGATGTCCCAATAATCTCTTATGAATTTAATTCATTTAAAAAAAAACCGCATTGAAAAATTTCTTATAATAGTCTAGTTTTTTTTTTTAAAGTACGTTTAGACGTCGCTCCTGAATCCCCTTAACGCATGAATGTTAAAAATCTATAGTTGCCGACCCCCTGGTTTAATAAAAATAAATAAAAATCAATTGTGATTTTGTTATCATGTTTGTTTTCTGGTATTCATGTGTATTACTCTATTCCATAAAGGACAAAGGGAAATAATAGGGGGAGAGAGAAAGAGAGAGAGAGAGAGATGACACCAATTTTAAAAATGTGCCGGGAGGGTTCGGATGCCAAAAGGGTTTCGGGGTCAGGAGCTAATGAATAGCGTAATTACATACTGAAAACAGTTTATGGCTAAAACAAATAGCAGCTCTAAATTTTTAATTGTTCCATTCAAAAAAGAACAAATCAAATAGTCTTAAGAGAAGAAAAGAAAAAATATAAACAGTAGAAAAATTAACTCGTAGATTTTTTTGTGGTTTTTATGAATTAGAGATTAATAAAAATTTATAATATATATATTTATTTTGAAAAAAATAAGAATTTGGAAAATTTTTAAATTTAAAATTAACTATAAACCAAATTCAGCTATCACCAAATTCAAATAATGTATATTTAAGGTTACAATTTCCAATCAATTTTTGGTTTATGAGGAAGGTTGTGACTGAAGCCTAAAACATCGTCGAAATAAAATATAATTTAGGAAGGAAATTAAATGATATTAATAAGATTGACACTAATTTAAGCTAATCAAATAATTTTTATCGCTAAGTGAATAAATGAATCATAAAACATCAATCAGAGCCGCCGAGAGCCTTTTCGGGCCTAAGGACTTTAGATTAAAACCCCCCAAACCCTACAAAAAATTTTAATCATAGCTGGGCTTCAGAAGAGAAAAGTAAAAATTCGTAAATGTTGTTTTCTTGAGTTAAAGAAAAAATATTTATATGATGTATCTTACCCCAAAAAATTAAGCCAAAAAAACCACCTATTACAAAAATTTGCCAAGAGATGACAGAATGGTAGCTAATAATATTTAATGCATTTGGTTGATTTTCATTAATCTTTTAACAATGGATATTTTATAAATGTTATTACATATCATTTATAAAAGCATAAAAATATATAAATATAGGCCAGATATAGGCTATTAGAGGATCGGCTGTTAGACTAGCCTGCCATCTTTTGGATGAGTGTTGAACTATTTGACTGCTAATTTTTCAATAAATCATCTAAACTTACTTTAAATTTTTCTTAATTAATATGTGATTAATAATAATAATAATAAATAAATACATTTTTAAATTATTGTGAGTTTGTTTTTCTGTATTTGCTTGATTACAAAAAATTAATTTTCATAATTTCAGTCATTAAAAAAATTATAACTTTCTGTTATGAATTTAATTCATTAAAAAACACCGCATTGAAAAATTCCTTATAATAGTCTAGTTTTTTTTTAAAGCACGTTTAACCTACCACCGATTGCGGGAATAATAAATAATTTAAACAAAACAAAAAAAAGAAGCGAAATAATAATTTAATTTTTAATTAATAATTCTGAACAGCGAAATTTATTCGTCAATAAATCTTAATGATGTTCACAATTAAAGATTATATAAATCTAGAATCTTATTATCTTCTCTAATATTTTATAATAATATAGAAATCTTGTTTCCAATCCAATAGAGTTGTCGGTATTTTGAGAGAAAGAATACTGTCGTTATTTAAATTTAAATGGAAATGCTTTGTAACCAAATGGAAACAAGTGACATAAACTTTAATTAGTCTTATTTTGAAAACGAGCCGCTTTGTGGTCCCCCATTCATAATCACCGAGCCGAGTCAAAAACCTAGAAATGGTGGAACGTTTCGTATTAATGTTCACCCGTCTTGTAAATTATGAGATAATTTCATCGTTTAATGGCGTTCTCAATCAAAATAATTTTAGAGGTCTTGTTATAAAAGAAATGACAGATATATAGAGAGGGTGACTCAAGCATTCAGGAGATCAAAAAACAAGTTACAATGTATTTATATTCAATAACTCTAGAGAAAGGATTTCAACAATTCATGGCATTTTCTGGGTGAGATTATAATTCTTTATTTTTATTCGAGGATATAAGTCGATTTCACTTCAGTTATAATTAGGTATGATTCAAATTGTATTCTAAATCAAATAAATAAAATTAAAAGAATGAATCATAAAGAAATATTATCATAATATGAGAATGGGATCATTTAAATAATAATGCACATAAAAGTCCAGTCCAGAAAAAATTTTAAGATAGCTTTTTCTAAAGAAATTATTTTTTATAAATAATAATAAATTTTATGTTTAATAGTGCTCTATAGTATACAGATAGAAATCACAAAAGAGTGTTAGATTTAGAGTTTTATAGTATATATACAGGGCCGCCGAGAGACTTTACTGGGTTGTAAAAAAATGTCTAAATTTTAAACCAATATATGAGCTTCAAAAAAGGAAAAAAAAAATTTTTAGAGAGAAAAATTTCTTGAAAAAATTTTTTTTAAATATAATTAGTCTTTTTTTTCTTGGGTTGGATCCCGAAAAATGGGGATTTTAATCTCTTTAGGGTTGTAGCTCAAAGGCGCACCCCGCGCCAAGGGGATTTATCCCCTCTCAGTGGAGTGACTCGATATAAACCGGTATATAAAATACTTAATATGATTTCTCTTTTAATTTTATTTAATAAGGTAACCAACTATTTTTTAAAATTAAAATTAAATATACAAATTAAACACTAGGTTATTTGTTTCAAAGGTTTTATTAATTAAAAAATTAACACTTGATACGTATTTCGACAATTCCTTGTCATCATCAGATGTGATTACATTCTAACACATGAAAGTATTAAGATACAGCATATAATATATATATACACTAGAGGCAGTGGTACCAACTTCCTCGTGTATACTATTTTACTATCACTTTCATGTATTAGAATGTAATCACTTCTGATGATGACAAGTAATTGTCGAAATACGTATCAAGTGTTAATTTTTTAATTAATAAAACCTTTGAAACAAATAACCTAGTGTTTAATTTGTATATTTAATTTCAATTTACAAAATGTTTCAACGAGAACCAACGGTCGAAAGTTTAAAAAAAAAAAAAAAAAACTATTTTTTTATACAAAATCTATTAACTTTTAGTGAAGAATTAAAAGTTTTGTTGTATTTGGTGGAAGATTTTTATAATACAAAATAAATTTTTAAAAACAAAATAAAAATCTCAATCCTTAATTTCAATCTCTATTTATGAGAAGTGTGCTATTATTTTTTTAACCCGAGTCGAAATTCATCCTCTGGCCCTGAATAGGTTCGACTTAGAGCACTGTTAAGCTCCGACATTGAATTCTGAGATTTCTTTCCGGGGAGGAAAATTTTGAATTTGACTTGGATGGTGGGAAAAATTCATTAAAAAAATTTTTTTGTAATTGAAATTGATCGCAATTGAGTCAAAATTTAAGTCAGGCATTGAGTCTCCTATGCCCATTTGCACCAACACATCTTAGATCTTAAGCTCGCCTTGAGCCTTCCATAACCTAAAAAGCTAAGTATGGCATTTTATCTATTCAACTATTTATATATAGAATATATATTTTTTTGAAATAAAAATATCTTACTGTTATTATTTATGCGATATAGGCACAAATAGAGATTTTAAGACCCGATTTCCTGATTTCAAATTCAATTGTAAGATGTAAGACGAGCTTAAGATCTAAGATGTGTTGGTGCAAATGGGCACTAGAGTCCGCGTAGGTCTTATTTCAGACCTGGGGTTCAAAGTAGATAGATTTATTGCATGTTAAATTAGGCCCGACTTTGAACCACAAAATGGTACAAAATTTCATTTTTACCAGTTCGTGGACCTAATCGGAATAAATGTTAGGGCCTGGTATGGGACAATCTTCTTTCCTAGCCTTATTCCCGCAGTGCGGGATCGGCGGAATTGGAAGAAATAGAACAGGCCAGCCCGTCGCATGGTCTGACGCCTGTTGAAAATATAGAAGAAAGGGACAGACATGTAAAGAACCTAAGGACTGCCAGTCCCAGCTCGGGCAGCTCGTGGTCGCCATCCACGTACCCACAAAATGTGGGCCCCTGAGCATGAATGAAGGACAAACAATGAGTAGCCAAAAAACTGATTTAATATAAATAAACAATTATAATTAACAACCTAAAAAATTCACGTATATAAAAAAGATTGATCAATTTTATTTTTTTATTCCAGTAGTTTTAACATTCTTTTTTTTATATGATAATAGATTGATCCAAAAATCCCCGAAAATTTGATGGGTGGCATTCGATAGCAACGAGGCTAAGGAAACGGAAAAAGTGGGGGATGAGGGAGGTTCTGATATGCTTTACGAATGGGTGTGTGCAAAAACGCTGGCACCTTTTGTGAGGGTGGTGGCCTAGACTAAGGAGTCGCGAATGCGCAGATTGCGGGGGCGAGCACCGCCCCTCGCGAGGGGGCACGCCCCCCCACTTTTAGCCTAGGCGCCGCCTCAGCCACGCCTCGGTTCTGGCATCGATCCCCGGTCAGGCCCAGACTAATTGCCTCAGAAAAAAAAAAAAAAAACCTCCGAGAAAGCTCCAGCAGATGGTGGCTTATTATTTATGGATGAAGGAACAACCTCCCCGGGTCGCTGCCTTATTGTTCTTTTAACACCTCATCTTTGATTTGGAAACATTTTCTTCAGCATATATTGTGTGGGTTGAATGAGCAAAAAGATCCGAGTCATCGATCCCAGGCACTTTTTTTTCTATTAATTAAATTTAAATTAAATGACAAGTACTAATATATAATAAATCTAAAAGTAGGGTAGTAAGTTTATTTTTCTGATAGAAGTTATTATTATTATGGGAGTTTTTAATTATAGACCATATTTGTATTAATTATTTATTAAAAATATAAATACTGTACAACGTTTCGACTGCTTATTCTGCAGTCATTTTGCTCCGACTCAAGTGAACTAACCTCTAAGCGGCATATACGTGCATTTTATATGCACCAAGCTCCTTGATAGTCCGAGTCATTTTTCAAAATTTGAAATTTTTCGCGAACCGCAATTAAATACGTATTTAAAAAGCATACAAAAAAGGTATTAATTTTTTTTTTTTACAGAAATTATATTTATTGAAAACATAAATAAAAGTACATACATTTTGAAACACATACGGAACGATAATATTTTTTTTAATATAATAACACAAAAATGAAAAGGGAACTCGGGTATATTTATCGAGAGCGAGCCGAAGGTCTTCCACCCCTGGTATATGCAATAGTTCACTTCAGTCGGAGCAAATGCACAGTACTTTAATATGAATAAGCAGTCGAAAAGTTGTACAGTATTCATATTTTTAATAAATAATTAATATAAATGTGGTCTATAATTAAAAACTCCTTTAATAATAATACAAACCGCAAAAACTTACTTAATTTTTTTATCAAAAAGTGACGAAACAAAGAAACAGAAAAAAAGGGCAAACAAAAAGATTGGGGGAAAAATAAATGTGACGTGGATATTCTAAGTACTACTCCAATACCTTCTCAGAAACATTTTAAGAGAAATTTTACTCAACTGCTTTATAAAGAAAACAACATTTTCGAAATTTTTAACTTTGCCCATCAACCGTAGCTTGGGCAGGTCAAGTTAATGTAATCGTAAAAAAAAATTTTTCTGAAGCCAAAATGCGTTTTGAGGTCCTCTAAATCCATTTAAGTAGTTTTTCGAATGATGTCTGTGTGTCTGTGTGTCTGTTGGTTGGGTAATTTTTTTCGTCAACGAAAACTCAAAAACTATTTGTTCAATTGTTTTGAAATTTGCACCTATAAACTAGGAGTAGAGGCCAAGAACTGAAAAGCTTTTGGTAAACATTAGGGGGGCCTCTAGGGGGGAGGGTACAAATATTTTTTTCTTACATAACCTATAATGTTTTTTATATACTCAGAAATTAGACTTTCTCCCGAGTAAAATGATATATAATATGTAAAACATTGGACAATTAGGGGGGGCTCTAGGCGGGGACCAATATTTTATTTATATTCTAATTCAGTTGTTATGGTTAATTTGAACTCAAGAATTAAAGATCTCAATAAAATAAAACAAGTCAAATATTAAATTTTATTAATAATATATTTCATTTCATTAATTAAATTTTCCTAACTTCCCTGACCTACACGTGTACCAATTTATAAATACAGTCGAAGTGAGTTGAATAAAAAAAAATTCAAATCAAAAAAAAATTCTATATTAAAAAAAGATTTCTAGTTTTCTCTTTGGTGTGTTTCTGAATACGGCCTAAAATTTCAAGGGAATGTTTTGGTAACTAATTTAAAGGCGAATGAAGTCAAGGGTAGTTGAATTGACGTCATAGCGTGGGAATATATGATTTTGTGCGGGTATTAGAAAACCGATTCAGTTTTAATATATTTGCAATATATAGAGAAAGTATTGCGATCATGTCAAAAATTCGATGTCGAGATTTTGAAGTATATACAAGTTTTGAGGTCCCATGAGTCCAAAAAATTGAAATTTTATATTTAAGTTAGGTACTCCCTCCCGGACACTCAAAATAAGCTTTTGAAGAAAATCGGCCAAAAAGTACTAGTACTTTACTGTACTTTTTCAGTTTTTTTTTAAAGTGAAACTTTATTTTGATCGACACAAATTTTTTCGTTTCTCTATTAGCATGTCGCGTTACAAGCCGTGACGTCAAAGGCCGTGACGCTACAAGTTATGACGTCACAAGCCATGACGTCAAAAATAGGAAAGTTGAAATTTAATATATTAATATATGACGAATTATAAAAAATAATTGTGAGATTTAATTATTCAATTTTTAAAATGATAAAATATAATTTTTAAAATAATTTAAAATGATTCAAATACTAAATAAATATTTTTCTTCAGTTTTTAACATACGCCAATTGATTTCCCATTATCATTCCCATTTTCCAATTATTAAGTTAAGATTAAAAACGCGATTTTAATACCCTTAATTGAATAATTTTCTGAAAATTTTCAGTTAAACGCCTACGATCCGAAAAAGTTTCACTTACATCGTGGTTTCATAAAACCACACAATGTAATTTTTTTTTTTTTTTTCTTTCGATTTTCTCAAAATTTGCTCCAATATTTTGATAAAAATAACATGTTCTTTAAAATGTATATTCTCATTTCGCCTTTGAAATCTTTTGAAGTACACTTTACTCTTGTACTTAATAGACAAGATTTCAGATTTTTTTGAAAATATTTTATTAAAAAAATAATTTTCGTAATAGTGGTTTAAAATTGTCTCTTGCCACACCCAAAGTACCTTATCGCGGATTTATGAAACACACGTTAATGTATTTATGATTATTGCTATTTTTATTGCTATAATGAAATCGTATGCCTTATAATTCAAAAGTGATAATAGTGTGAAAATTACAGCAGGTATTTAAGATAGTTGGTAAAGGAAACTTGACCCGGATTTGACGTCACAATGGACCATCGACCGGATTGATTGGAAATCATCATCGTCTTATTGAGCATCAGCATCATCGAAAATCATTAATTAATTCTAATCGAGGGAATAATTAAAATGAATTGCCAATTATTCAATATAAAAGAAAAGAAGAAGAGTTGGTTTTTTTTTATTCCGAACTGATTAAATTGTAAATGATGATAATAAATAATTTTAACTAATAAATTTACAACTGACAAGAATAAAAATTTAAATTTCGAAATTAGCCAATTAAAGATCTATCGATTCATATATGGAATTTCATTAACTTAATATTCTTTTTTGTTTTTGATATTTATTAAAAAAAAATTTTTATTATAATCGGAAATATAAATAATTGTTTAACAAAATACATTCCGTCACATTTTCTTTTACCCTTTAACTTAATGTAAAATTTAAATTCAAGTCGAAATATTTCTTTTATTTTGTTATTAAGATTCAACACGAGTTTATGATATTCAATTTAAATTTCATTAGGCAGAAGAAGAGATGCTTAAGTATTTTATTTATTATTATTTTTTTTTTATTAAAGTCGGAGACCTGAGTTGTCGCTTTGACTTTAGTAAAAAGTATCAATATTTATTGATAATAATTGGCGGAGAAATAATAAGGATAACGATGTCTTCTTTAAGAATGCGTTTGCTTTTTGTTCGTTTGCAATTAATGGATTGCAAAAATAGTGAGAATTTAATTTAAGGATGAGTTTGTATATTTGAGAGGAAATTGTTTGGAATTTTGAAGGGGAAAAATACAGGAACATTTTCCTTTTGGAGGGGTACAAGGTCGTAAAGAAGTCAGTTTATATGAGAGAGAAATTTTACTTTTAATGAAATTAGCGGAGGATTGATAGTACGCTTAATAGGGCCGCCGAGAGCAATATTTGAAAAAATTAAAAAAATCTGGTATGAATGGCCTAGGTCCAAATTTGCTCTTTAAATAACTGCTTGAAATAAACTATGGTTATTTTTCAAAATTTCAATTTCATATTTGGATATTTTATACCCAATAGAGAATCCTAAATAAATATAAAATTTCATAAGAATAGAAAAACATTTTTTAAATGTGTAAAAAGTTCCAAAGGGGTCCCCCTTTTGAATCGAAATTTACATGCAAATCCCCATAGGGATTTAACATTGGCTCTATGGAAGCAAGAGTCGAAAAATGAATTTGAAAAATCTGAAATATTACATCAGTAAAATGTGCTTCAAACAATTTTCTGGGCAAAATGAGAATATATATTTTAAAAAGGATCTAAAAAATAATTGATTTATGAATTTTAATCAAAATCGTTAGAGATAATTTTGAAAAATAGAAAAAACTGAAAAAGTACATCAGTAAAGTATACTTCAAACAATTTTCGCCAAAAGGTTTACTGAAATACTTTTTAAAGACTATCTAAAAAATAGTTGATATATGAATTTTAATCAAAATCGTTAGAGACGAATTTTGAGAAAATCGAAAAAAACTGAAAAAGTATTTAAGTAAAGTACTAGTACTTTTTGGCCGATTTTGTTAAAAGCTTATTTTTCAGTGTCCGGGGGGTACCTAACTTAAATATAAAATTTCAATCCGATAGCTCAATTCCTTATTGCTTAAAATCGTTAGATACAGACACAAGACAGACAGACAGACCAATTTGTGGGACTCACTTTTTTGGACGCAGAGAGACCTCAAAACATGTATTTCCATCAAAATCTCGACATCGCATTTTTGACATGATCGCATAAGTAAAACAATGTCGTTTTTTTTTATATATAAGAAATAAATTTTCTAATCTCTTGTTTAAATGTTTTAAAAAGAAATATAGAAACAAAAGAAAATTGCTTAAGTGGTTGAAGAATATAAAAAAAAGGTAAAAGTATTTTTAATGTTGGTATTAAAAAAAAAATAATTTTTTAATACCCTATTAGTTTATCTAGGTATAAAATAAATTCCTCTCTTTTACATTAAAAGAATTAATTATAAAAAGAATGAAAAACAGGGGCGGATTTGAGTAAAATTTTTCAGATAGAAAGAGGGTGGTGAATGGAAAAAAATCGAATGTTGTTATTAAACTAACGAAGAAATGGCAAATGTTAATAAATGAAATGTTTTATTAACAATATACAAGGGGAAGTATAGAGTATTAGATTAATAAATCATAAACAATAAACAAACCCCTTCACCCTTCGTAAACATAAATAAACCACACTTGTCAAATATATTTAAGTAATAATTTAATAATTATCATCTTATTAGAGATTTTAAATATATATTGTGAATTAAATTCTCATTTTAACGCGAGTTTTATTTTTAATTAGATACATAGCAGGTGCTTGAAGTAAAAATAAAAAGTATTATAAATTAATCAGTTGCTGAGACCTTATCTGGGGCGGTAACCAATTCATCCCAACCATCTTCACCATTTAGCCTGAGCACTTGAGTCGAGGGGAGCATTTGCTTGGAAATTATAATTTAATTAAACGCATCTAGTGCCAGGAAAAGGGAAAGGGAAAGGAGAGGGGACTGACTAAGACGAGCAATTTAATCCTTTATCTAAGCATAATGTCAAAAATAATTATTAGCTTATTATTTTTATGGTTTTATGTTAGAAATTAATTTAAAGAATATCATTAAAATAAAAAATAACCAATTTAATTTGAATGTGAGAAACGGAAAAATTTGATTTCATTTAGAAAGAGAATAAAATTTGGATTAGCGTGTGGAGGGCTGTGCAAAATAATCGATTAATTTCTTAAAAAATTAAAAAAATATCGTTTATTTCCCATAATCGATTATGAAAAAAACCCGACTATAAAAAGAGCGGAGAAAATTTACTAAAAAAAAATGTCAAATGAAATGAATTAAAATAAATATACAAATTAAACACTAGGTTATTTGTTTCAAAGGTTTTATTAATTAAAAAATTAACACTTGATACGTATTTCGACAATTCCTTGTCATCGATTGTCGAAATACGTATCAAGTGTTAATTTTTTAATTAATAAAACCTTTGAAACAAATAACCTAGTGTTTAATTTGAATATTTAATTTTAATTTACAAAATGTTTCGAGAACCAACGGTCGAAAGTTTAAATCTTATTGAAATGAATTTAATCGATTATGAAAAAATAATCGATTATTTGCGATAATCGATTAATCGGAATAATCGATTATTTTTTCATAACCGATAATCGATTATTTTTCATAAGCGATAATCGATTATTTTTTTTCATAATCGAACATCCCTAGTAAAGTGGTGGAAATAAAACAGAATATTTATTTACCTAATTAATGCGAAATTAATTCCGTAATTATTTTGTGCTTGAAAGATAGGCAACAGAAATTACATATTTTTTAATATAATCCAAAGAATTCACCGTTGGCACTAATTAAAACATTTTTAAATTTAACTAAATTATCATCTAATTATAGATAAATAAATAACACAAGGTTAAGTTTTTATTTTAGCTATAGCATTTCGACGTTAATAGGTCATCTTCAAAGCTATGACACAAACTAAGTTTGTAAATAAGGAGTTTGTGTCATAGTTCTGAAGATGACGTATTCACGACGAAATGCGCATAAGCTAAAATAAAATCTTTTGAAACTTAACCTTGTGTTATTTATTTATCTATAATTAGATGATAATTTAATTAAATTTAAAAATGTTTTAATTAGTGCCAACGGTGAATTCTTTGGATTATATTAAAAAATATCTCATTTCTGTTGCCTATCTTTCAAGCACAAAATAATTACATGGTATAATAATCAATCGGAATTAATTTCGCATTAATTAGGTAAATAAATATTGTTTTATTTCCACCACTACAATTATAGATAAATAAATAACACAAGGTTAAGTTTTTTGTTTTGGCTTATGCTCATTTCGACGTTAATACGTCATCTTTAAAGCTGACACAAACTAAGTTTGTAACTAAGGAGTTTGTGTCATAGTTCTGAAGATGACGTATTGACGACGAAATGCGAATAAGCTAAAATAAAATCTTTTGAAACTTAACCTTGTGTTATTTATTTATCTATAATTAGATGATAATTTAACTACATTCGCTGAGAAAAAAAAAGTATTTTTGTGTTATTAACATACTATCATAAATAATAAAATCAGTTTTCCAATTCTAACTTAATTAATCACGTTGCTATGCATCTATATGTATATATATACGTGAATAAAATTTTTATTTAATTCTACTAATTCCTCAAACACCTTTGATATTTTTAATTAATTACATTGACGAGGTTTTTGTGGTTTATCTTAAATAGAAAATGTTAAATTGTTTATGCACTCGAATGGAAATGTCAGCGAGGGGTAGGCGAATTGTATTGTGGGAGTGTGGGTTATGTGGGGGTGTTTAGCGAAATGTGACACCCACGTGAAACGGGCAGCAAGCATGTCTGCGACATAGACAACCCTTTTGGCCCATAGCCAGATTTGAAAAGCCACTAGAACGTTTATCCATGAGGAAGGGACTGACGTACTGACGAATTGGCCTGCTTATTCCATCAGGACAAATCGTTGACAGGCGACAAGCGGCTAGGATGGGCCCCGGGGATTCCCCTGGTGCTACTGAACCAGCATCCAGGATCCCTCTCTCTCTCTCTCTCTCTCTCTTTCTCTCTCTTCATCACTCCCTCTTTGTCTCTTTCTCTTTCACTTAGAACCCCAACCTACTACTAGCACAATTTCAACAAATTCTTTAAAATTAATTTCTTTTAACAACAACGTGATATATCTACGTGGAAAGTTGCGTTAATTTTAATTAAATGAACACAAAACGAAAATAAATAATTGAGAATTTTTTCAGCATCTGAGGCCATTAAGATCTCAGTCTCTTTCAATAAAAAAACTAATTAATCTCCTCCACGGACGTTATTAAAAGAGTGGGGGGAGATTGAAAAGTGTAAATAAGTTCAAAAAATCACATTAAAGAGACGGAGTTAGGGTTACCAGACGTCCGGATTTGGAACACGTGTTCGGTTTGGCATACGAATCTGAGTAATTTTGACGAATTTTACATTAAAAATATTTTCTCTATATATATTTCATATATGGACCCTGTTATGCAATGGTGTGTCAAAGACCAAACATCGAGTTTTGAGAAAATCAACAATAAAGTTTTTTGTTTTCATTGGATTATATATAATTTTTTTTGTCAATTGTGCAAGTAACATTAAATATAAATTTTTTTAGGACATATTTCATAAAAAATACTATTAATTAAAGCATTTGAAACAATATTCCGTGCTTAACTCAATTTTTGAATTTTTTTGGTCTTTGACACACCATTGCATAACAGGGTCCATATGAGGTAAGAGAAAGTAAAAAGTATTGAAAAGACCTAATTATAATAAATTTGTAATTAATCAACCCCATACTTCCCTACTTATTTTTTAATTTAAAAAAGTTTGATTATATTTTTCAAATCTCAGATTAGCTAAAAGCGCAGATTTCAGTACCTAAATTTCAAAAATTTTCTATACTCCCCGAGGTCGTCTGTCCGGATCTGGCCTCAATAAATTATTAGTAATTAGAGACAAGTAATCTCAGCAAGTATAAAATTTTAAATAATTTTTCTTGTCAAGTTTCGTAACAGCAATAATTAGTTATGGTGAATAATAAAATCATGAAAAATGAATTTCTCAATTTATTTATATAAAATAAATATTAAGAAACTATTTAAAGTTTATTCTTTAGGCTCAATCTCAGTAATAATAAATTTATAAATATATTTTTTTAAATAAAACTCTTTTCAAGCAGATTAGAAATTTTTTGGCTTTGGCGTTGGAAAATCCCAATGGGGAAGATTCAATATTTATCACACAACTCGAGTATCACTTTGGGAAATTAAAAATCAAAGGCAAAGGGCCAGCCAGAGAAAATGCGCCAGCCCCTGACATCATGGACACATTTCAATGACAAATATAAATGATGGCCCATGCAATGCAATAAGCCTGACTATAGGTCTCTATGTAAAAGGACCAGTTGTTTGTACAATGTGTAGCAGCGTTACATTTATACGTTATATTGCATTATTGGGACTGTGTCGAAAAATACTCTAACAGCCATTATTCGTGCATTGGTTGAAAGAACCGAGTAACAAACGATCCCCACCCAGCCTGACAAATCACTAACAACAGCAAATTACCAAGCTATGGATGAGCCCCTGTATCAACTATATCACAGGGCGCCACAATTTGCCCGGAGATAAACTACTCCCATTGAAAAATAAAATCGACAAAAAAATCGCCCTCAATGCATTTAATAAAAGAAGAGTTATATCAATTATACATTGATCTTTATGGCTCCCATTTCGAATCCACGATTGGCGCCCATAACCATCTAATAAACCAAGGGTGGGGGATTTCAATTCCAATCATCTCCCCTAGGAATAAGGAAGACTCAAAAAAAAGGGATTTTAAAAGCATTTGTTAATTTTTGTAAATGTGACGCAATGCTGTATTAAAAAAAAAAAAACTTGCAAGTTTTTGTGAGTTTTTTAAAGCAAGAATAAATGAGATTTTTCGCCAAGGACGACGGCGGTTAACACACTAATCCCTTCTTCATCTTGCTTTGCAAATATATGGTCGGTGGGGAGGAAAAAAAAAAACTTTAAAAAAAATAAACACCTCGTGATGGAGTGAACATACCACGTTGACACGGAAAGAATCGCATAACTCCCTCCCCCTTCTCAGGGCAAAGTAGCACTGTCGAGAATTTGAATTTTTCATTTAATCCCAAGATCTGAGGGGAAAAAAAAGTTAAAAAAAAAGTTGAATAATTTAATAAAAAAAAATTAAAAGTTTTTAAATTAAATTAAGTAGCTACATAAATATATAAAAATAGCATAGAAGTATTACTAATCAGACTTATAAAAAGACGGAGAGATACTTAAAAAAGATAATGTTTTTTATGATGGTGGCTTTCTCGATGGCTTTTTCAGTAGAGATAAAACCTACTAATTATCAGCTCAGCAATTAGGAGTCGATAAGGGATGGCCAGAGGTCTGAAGCCCTTTTTTTTTAAGTTAATCCCAGAGCTAAAACCACCAGCATGTGACGAACATTCAAGATAAGCATTGAGATTCAAATGCAAATTGAAAAATCACAAATTACCTTTGAATGTATTGTTTAATTCAATCGCATGAACCCTCCAGGCATAAGACAAAAGAGGGTAAAGCGAAAACAAGTTAACGTTTTGGTGAAACAATTGATGTCTTTCATTTCTAAAGATAAGAGTTGTATGCCGCCACCTTTAACGCCAAATTGTTCCAAACAATCGCATCATGGACCTACGAGCAAGTTTGCCCGATGTCGAATTAAAATAAAAGGGCGGATTCTCACTCGCATAAGGAATTTCTAGAGTTCTTGTGAGCATACTAACTTTAGAGTACTACTAATCAATGCATTCATTGAGTGTATATATTGTCTAATATAATTAATTCGAAAATTGGCTTTTATAAACTCACTAAGTTCGTGTGTATAGATTTAATTGTTTATTGTTATGGAATGGAAATTTGTTTTATAATAACTATTCAATTGAATTTCATAAAACAGAGAAAAGTGAAGCAATAGATATAGTTTCAATGGTCTAGATGAAATATGGAAGGGTGCTTATTAATACATGCTATTTATTAGTAGGCTTGCACATCAAAGCGAAACGCAATGAACACAATGTATGGGGAGAGGGGACCGTGGAATTCGGTGCGAAAATACTAACGCAAAGAGTCAAGTCACGCGGCAGCACTGCCAACATTAATTAACGCAATTAGCCATGGCAGTCAGACTCGCTTTGGGCGCAAAGGGCAGCGAAGGGGCCCTCCCTGTTTTAGGGCAGACCACTCACTGAGTGATTCCTTTCCGGTCAAGTTGATCGGACAGGCAGCTACTCCCCCAATCATAACGCTCCGATGCCCAACACATAAATCAAAACCTCTACCGCGAATCAAGTTCAAAAGTAGCTAAGGAGATAGGGTATGAGTTACCACCCCCTGGGGTATATTGCGACTTGGCTAACAAATAAAAAATACTTCGTTATTAAATGTGCTTTAGGAGTCGTGCAGCTATAAACAGTAGGCGGAATCGCATTCTTCCATTTGAGAAACCAAATAAATCTCGAGTGGCAGGTAGGCAGGATGGTGCGAGCGCACCTTCAATGACGGATGGGGCATGCCCCTACAGACGCGCCCGCTCTCGCTTGCCTAACAAAGTAAATATTTCTTGGCATAGCCAAGTGATGAAACTACTCGTAAAACTTGACTAGATATTATCAACAAATTCAAACTTGTTTTTTTATGACTAAAAGAACTTTTAAGTTTATTATGTTAGGATGCCACGTTCGACCATGGTAAAATGTTTGATATAATACTTGGTCAAGCTTCTAAAACAAATGCTGATCCAGTGGCATTGTAGCTAAAGTGAAAAGTCGCCGCAGAGGCAGTTCGATGTTGCAACGCAGGAACAAACAGATCTGGCAGCAGATAAAGAATGGCGAGTCGGCTTTTCTCTCTTTTTCAAATGAAAGAGAGGAGGGTAGAACATCGACATCGACGACTTGACAATTATTTTAAACAGAAACGTTTGCTTTTGTTAAGCTGTTGACAAACTCAGGATATGTATGCTTGATCAATAGACAACAACAAATCGTGGGCCAATCAGTCGGTTGTGCTCTTCCAGTCGCGCGAGTTTGAAAAGAGACTGGTGACGGCAATGGATACATTACCAGTTGCAGCTCAATGACTTCGAATAGATTGGGTGGCAAGGGGCAAGACCCCGCTAATTGACACCCCTGTTGACATCTGCATGTGAGAAGCTAACGCAATCTAAACAGATGTTAACCCGAGCTGTGATAGCATTTGAACACCATTAAATAATTTATCTATTATGAGAATAATAACTCAGACGTTTGTGTCTCTTTATGTCCTGATATGATCATTTCATTTCGATTTATCTAATTTTTTATAAGTTTCACTTAGATTGACTTCTAACTTAAAAGATGTCCGCCTTTCTAATAGGATTAGAAACGCCGCCAAAATAGCCTAAGTGAAATTCCTAGGAAAAACGTGATATTCCTTCACAATGGCATCCAAGAGAAATTATAAAATCATTAGGTCGGTATTATGCAGGTAAAGCAGTAAATAAATGCGCGAGCGGAGTCCCGGTTAGTTCACGGCCATTTGTCGCCTGGCTAAGCATACTTAAAAGAATTGAGATTTAATGCAAGAAGCACTCCTCAAATCATAAGAGCTGAGCAATCATCATTTTGTTAGATTAATTTTTTCATGTTGAAATTTTAATCATATAAGTCGGTTGAATGGACTTTGACAATTTCCTTAAAGTCGGTCAAAGGAGGAAGTTTTTGGACGGTAGGGAACATGCCGGAAGTAGCGGCAACAACATGAGGGTGAAGTCCACCCATCTTTGAAAGAAGGGGCCCCCATCCCCTCGGCTCGAGCACTCGTAAAAGGCCGACTGCAGTTTATAAAATTATTCTCACAAAAACAAGACCGGTTATATTGGCCAAAGAATTAATGCGAGCGAGAAGAAAAAAAAATTGTAAAGAAGCAGCCAGCGGTTCTATCATTTATTTATTAATTATTTTATTGGTAGAAAGTCGATTATCCGTGAATGGAATAAAAGAGCTACAAAAATAAAATGCACCAATTTACCTAAGTTTTATATAGTGATATATTTTAATAATAAAAATAATAATAATACGGTTTATTAAAATAAAAATATTTAAATAATATTATTGGTTAAACAAATAACAGGAGATGAATACATAAAAAAAATTCAACAATTTAAATGGCGGCTTCTTTTAGATGCATTAAATTTAATTGTGGTTCGCATTGAAGAAAATGCAATCAATTATGTTACTTTTTTATTATTCGAAACTTAATTGGTGTGATAATCTGTAAATAATTTGAAGGAGTTTAAAGGGTCGGCCAGTTGGGATATAAAACCTGATAGAGAGATTCATCTAATTGGTGGTGCTGAAGACCTTCAGGGCTTGAAGGGTCTCAAAAGACAGTCAACAACTGCTTCCAACGAGTCCCCGGAATAAAAGTCAAATTTTATATTACAAGTCATTTAAATGGATAAGTATTCAACAAAGAATATGCGGTTTAAAAGAAATGTATAAAAAATTTAAAATTTATTTTTAAATAAAAACAAGGAGTGATCAACAAATTTTTTCTAATCGTGTATCGTCCCCATCTGCGGAGAGACCTAAATCCCCTATTTACTCCCCCTTCTGTTTCCTTCGCTCTTGACTCACATCCCTCTTTGGTAATATATTCCGCAAAAATAGCCTTTTTTTGGCTGCCTAATCGAATTGATAAATCATCAGCATTGAATTCTTTTGGGATTTAATAGTCATAGCTAGGTAAAAGAAAGTAAAAAATCTGATGTCACAGCACACAACTTTCTCTTATCCTTCGGCAAGAGAAAGTTGAGTACTGTGCTTGTCACACCAGATTTCTTGTGTCAAGATATATTTAGTTTCCCAAAGCACCTTAGTTATAAACTGGACCACTTTCGCATTTCATAAGTAAAAAAAAATCTCAAATACTACATCAGTAAAGTGTACTTAAAACAATTTTCAGGGCAAAATGAGAATATATATTTTAAAGAGCATGTAAAAAATAATTGATTTATGAATTTTAATCAAAATCCTTAGTGCCAATTTTGAGAAAATTGAAAAAAACTGAAAAAGTACATTAGTAAAGTGTACTTCAAACAATTTTCACGAAAAATTTTATTGATTTACTTTTTGAAGAGCATATAAAAAATAATTGATTTATGAATTTTAATCAAAATCTTTAGTCAATAAATTCTAAGAAATAATTATTTAAAGAGAAAATGATAAAATTAATCTGATTATCAGAAACTCATATTTTTAAGTCAAAAAAATCAAAAGATAAACTAATTTCCAATCGAAATCTCGACATCGAATTTTTGACATGATCGCAATACTTTCTCTATCTATATATTTCATATATAGGTTAAGAGAAAGTAAAAATGTGAAAGTGAATTAGAATAAAGGAATTCAAAATTTGATATTTGGCATTAAATTTCGAGTGGTATGAGTGTTTTAATAAGTAACAAGTCAAGAGTCCACAGACATTAAAAATTGGTTAGAAGATGGATCAGAACGAACGAACGACGAGGTTTACGCCAGGGGAGTGGACATTTGACTAAGAAGTAATGAGAACTCAGCAGCTCCATTTTTAACAAGCGCCTTTATCAAAGTTCAAAAATTGACCAAACAAGAGCTCAAATTTTAACAAAAAATAATAAATAAACAAACATTTAAAAAATCAAATAATTATAAAATAAAACTTATTAAACAAATCTATTAAAACAAAGCAAATAATATTTTAAACAATAAAAGAAGAAAAGAAGAAAGGAGAAATACAACAATTAAGAAAAAACCAAACAATTAAAACACATCAATAAAATCAACAATCAAATGATCTGCGAGTTGACATCCTATTGTCGAGTTGACTTCCTACACCGAGTTCAGAGATCCTATGAATGATCGACATTTCGGTCTTCAAGGAAGCTGCCTTCGTCGATCCGAACTACAACATAGCCGCCGAAGACATCAATCCGGACTCAACCAAATGATCAGTTAAGATCAACTCACTAGATTTTCTTGCCAAATAAATATTATTAAAAAAGAAATTAATTGAACAAGAAACTTATAAACAACAAAATGATCACAAAGACATTTCGGTCGGAAAAAGGGAATTTCTCAGGTCAGTTGTTCAATAATTAATAATCATAATTCAAAGGAACACGGGTTGAGGAATCTAGTAAATTCTTTCGCTTAATCAAATTATTTAAATTTTTAATAAACATTCAAAATTAGATAATTTTAGCTAAAGAAAAGAGAGAAATGATTTATAATAATTTAATTGAAATTTAGACAAAAATAATAAAAATGCACAAATAGTTTTATAACCAAATTGAAAGTTAATTTCGAATCGCTAATTTTTTCCATAAATAAAATTGATCTTTATTATAACTAATTCTTTTATTTTCGTAATTAAAACCCAGAGTGCTACTTATCATAATCAGATAATAATCAGGAATAAATGCCATTACACAGGCAACAGGAATTAGGGCGATCTGAAGGCCGAAATATCTTACCCTAATTCTATTCAGAGAATAAGATCTCTGAATAAATTTCTCTAAATTTAGATTGTTTTAATTAAACAACTAATTACATTTCAATAGGGAAAAGTCTGTATCAGATCAATAAGAGAAAGTAAAAATCATTTTTATTTAAATATTTTTCTCAATGATAATAAATTCAACTTTATAAGCTTATTTTTCCATCAAATAAAGATTGACAACTATTTAAAATAAATAAATAAAGAGAATAGAAGAAATTAATACTTAAAAGTGTGTCCGTTGACAACTAACCTTGCAATTAGAACGGATCCCTTTCTTTTGTCTACGACGATACGTAGTTGATAGGTTATATCCATCTGTCATTCTTATTTTCAATTTATTTTTCACAAATAGATTTCAACCTAATAAATAAAAATTATTATTAATATTTTCAGATTGTATCATTTATTTCTATATTATTATAAAAACGAGATTTGGACTAAAAATCATGATGAAAAATTTCAGTTCCGGAATAATAAAGTAATAATAATAATTTATAGAGTTTATTAATTACCGTATTATATTTTTATTGATGATTTAATTGCACTTGTTTAAAATAAACGTATTTATTATATAAATCACTAAATAAATATTAAAACTTTTATTAATCACTCGCGCACTCGAATAAGTGTCAAAGCATCTCGCGCCTGATCTAAAGATTTCAAAGAGAATAACTAAACTAGTCGGCTCATTCCCTGTTTAGTTGTTACGTCATCGAAGATGGTGGAACGAAATAATTTGAATTTCAAAATTTAAATTTATAAAATAATCATATTTGATATTTCAATTAGCTATAAAAGGGAATTCCGAATAAAATTGATGAAAATTTTTATTTTGTTAATAGTTTTATAATTGAATAAATATTTTATTAATTACCTTATTATAATTTCATTGCTTATTTAATTACACTTGTTTATTATTGTTTATAAACAGTATATTAAAATATAAATCATTAAATAACTATTTTAATCACTCTCGAGCTAGCTTCTTGCTGGGGTTACAAAGATTCCAAAGAGATTAATTAAACTAGAAGGTCCATTTAGAGTTGTTATAACACAAATAATACCGGAAGTCAATAATTTGAATTTTCAACAATTGTATTATTGGTTTATTTTAATTATTGTTATTATTTTATAAAAAGATAAGTAAGAAGGAGCCAGGAAGAAGGGGGGATAGGTTTGGGCGTCCAAACTCCCACCCCTCATAAAAAATTTCAAAATCTAAATAAAGAAATAAAAATATAGTATTAAATTAGTAAATGTTTTTAGCAATTATAAAAAAAATATCTTATAGTTTTCATTTTGTTTCTACTTTCATGTATTAGAATGTAATCATGTCTGATGATGACAAGTAAGTGTCGAAATACGTATCAAGTTTTAATTTTTAATTAATAAAACCTTTGAACAAATAAACTAGTGTTTAATTTGTAAATTTAATTTTAATCTATATAGGGTCTATATGATTGTTTTAAAGAAATTAATTATAAATTTGCAATCACAATAATATTTAAATTATAAATTTTTTTTTAATAAAAACACTAGAAGACAAACTTTAGCAAGAGTTTCTAGTAATTGTATTTCAAAAATGAACAGAAAAAAAACTGTTTTAAACAATTGTAACGTCTCGAAAACAATTCATTAGCCGGCTTAATGGGCTCATCACGAGTCGAAGCACGTGGCGAAGCGCGGCAACAGATTGCCAAATAGAAATTAGTTGGTTATGAGTGGGATGCATTTATTCCTGCGTCTCAGAGGCAGACATCGATACAGATGGTTAATTACAATCCATCAGCACGATCAGCCCGAGCATAAGAACCGATCATTAGCGATTCTTTGCAAAATCAATACTTAAAAAAAATTTATAATATTTATAGTTAAGATTGTTCGGACAGTAAGTCATAATAGAATCTAATTTTTTTTTTAAATTAAATTAAAAATTTGAATGCCAAAATTCATTATTATAATTTAGTCGTGACCTATCATAATTTATAATTAGATTAAGTTAATAATTTAATTACCAAAAATACTTTTGATTTAAGTATTTTTTCACATAACATGGATCTGGCAAAATCGCATTCAACAGCCGTTTATGTGGATCTTGCTGTAGTGTTCAGTTGTATTTTATTTATAATATTACAATGAGTAATGCAAACGGGCGATTTGTGAGAAAAAATATTGTAAATTGGAAAAAAATGTAAGTGAAAGCGTGAAACACGTTTTATTCTATACGACGTTGCCGCACTAGTCTGAGTCACGTGACTTACTTATTTTTAAATATGGCGGACTGACATTTTCGTGAATTTTTCATCAATATTTTTAAAAGCCTTCGTCAGAAAATTTTTATTTTATTTTTAACGTATTCTACGGAAGTTGATTTATAAAAATAGAAGTTTTTTGTTTTTTTATCTTTATCAGGAGTGGCTACATAATTCGATATGTGTGCGTCTATTCCCTCGAGGCTACATGTTCAATTAATTTCACGATAACCCTTCGACAGATTTGCTTAAAAAAATTATTTTATACATAGTGATTAATAAAATATTAAAAAATTAGCTTTTAATCTTTATAAGTGTCTTAATGTCCGAACAATCTAAAGGTCAGTGATAAATAATACAAATTATAAAATTTTGCGTTTGGTAAAATTATCAAATAAAAAAAAAAAAAAAACAGTTCGTGAACGATTTTTGATTAAATTACATATATATAATTCTGTTTGTATTTCATGAAATAGAGAGCCTTCGAGTACTTGTCTAATTAAATCACTTCAATGAACAAGCGCTTGATAATTTTGAAATTCAACCAACAGTCCGGGAAATATTTAATGTCAATAGATCAACACTTGCTCTAAATTCTAATAATTCATGCAAGCTAATTCCTAGTTAACATCACTAATAACTTAATTGTAATAGATAAACAAAAATTATTAACTTTAATTACAGTGGAAAAATGGCGTTGACAAAAAAAAAAAATTATTAAGAAAAAAATGAAAGAATTTACTTAGAGAGATTCAAATAGCGGAATGAGAGCCGATTTCGCCACTAATCCTCGTTAAGCCGTTCATGATTAAATGGACAAAATCTCCGGCAGAGTGAATGTCTGTTGCTGTTTCCTCTTTAATCAGATGACATTTCAATCCAAAGTGAAATAGCGTTAAGCAAGTTATTAAAGTGTTAAACGTTGCCCTTTGTATTTCGGGATATACAGGCGCAAACATTTAGGAGGTAATTAGGCAAAATAAATGTGACGATGAAATTCAAAAATTATTTGTTTATGATCAATACAATTGAAAAAAAAAAAACGGGGAATTATTTATGAAACGAATTTTTCAACTTTATTTTGAGCAGCTATAAATTCTAATCTCCTTAATACTTGCGGCTTCCCTCCTTGCAACTAAAGTCGATAATATTATTTTTTTTTTTTGAAATGGGAATAATTTTCCCTACAAATTAGAAAATATCAATTTCGCGATCTTGAGTTGAACTCGTAAATAAAAAAAAAAAAAAAAAATGAGGCACTCGCAGGTATCGAACCCACGTTCTCTCGTGTTGTTCACTAATAAATATAACACACACGGGTTCAATTCCAGCGAGTACCTTATTTTTTTTTCTATTTACAAGTTTAAAGTAATAATTTAAGATCGTAAAATTCTTTGAAATGGGAATAATTTTCCCTAGAAATTAGAAAATATCAATTTCGCGATCTTGAGTTGAACTCGTAAATAAAAAAAAAAAAATGAGGCACTTGCTGGTGTCGAACCCACGTTCTCTCGTGTTGCTCACTAATAAATAAAACACTTACGGGTTCAATTCCAGCGAGGAGTATCTTATTGTTTTTTCTATTTACAAGTTTAAGGTAATAACTTAAGATCGTAAAAATTTTAGAAATGGGAATAATTTTCCCTACAAATTAGAAAATATCAATTTCGCGATATTGAGTTAATTACCTTAAACTCGTTAATAAAAAAAAAAAAAATGAGCCACTCGCAGGTGTCGAACCCACGTTCTCTCGTGTTGCTCACTAATAAATATAACACTCACGGGTTCAATTCCAGCGAGTACCCTATTTTTTTTTATTTACCAGTTTAAGATAATAACCTAGAATCGTTAATTTTTTTTTGTTAAAAAAATAATTTGTGCTTCATATATTTTATAAATAATTGTTATATTCGCGGTAGTACTTGGCCCACTAGGGTGCCGTGACTCATCCCTTTAAAAAGCACTTAAAATTTTTTTAGAAATCAGTGGATTAAAAAAAATTTCGAAATAATTCAATGATTAATAAAAAGAGAAAAAATCAATTTAATTATTATTAAATGATTTAAAAAAAATAAATAAATAAGTATGAATAAATAATTTAAATTTTCAAACTTATTAAATATTAAATTCCCTAGTTTTTATCACCTCTTAAATATGATTTCTCATTTGCATTAAAAAATTTCAAATTTACATTAAAAAATAATAATATTATTGCATGAATAAATCAAACAAATTTCTTTTCTTTTTTTTTTATAAAAACTCATCAAATAAAAAAAAAAAAAAAATTTATTCAAATAACATCGAGACTATAAAGTGTAAACAATATATTTAAAGGCGGGTTAAAATTAAATATGTCTATAAAATTCAAATTTCGCTTTATAAACCAATTTCTATTAGAGTTAAGACGACCTAACGGCATTTTGATGAGTAAAAAGATACAGGATACAATTTTAATTTATTGATTATGTATTAATTTCTTTCCAATAGGACGGTACTATAATATAATCAAGTTGAGTATATTTAGATAATTTCTATGCAAATCAAATGTCTGTGGAGTCCATTTAAAGTGACGACGGCGGTATGTTTAGACATCGGATTGGGTTTCGAAAATGACCATTGGACTTTTTGGGATTTTGTTTATTACTGGGGTTGGGACGTTGAAGTGAAAATTATGCAAAACAAAGAATAATAATTAGAAAAAATAATTTAGTTTCTCTTACCTATATATGTTTATATATAGAGAGAAACTGTCGAGATTTTGATGGATCATACACGTTTTGATCAACATGGTCTGTCTGTGTTCAATTTTAAGATTGAAGGAATTGAGCTACGAGGCTGAAATTTTATATTTAAGTTAGATACCTCTTTGAAGCGTGAAAATAAGCTTTTAAACAAAATCGGCCAAAAAGTACTAGTACTTTACTGATGCACTTTTTTCAGTTTTTTTCGATTTTCTCAAAATTCGCTCTAACTATTTTGATTAAAATTCAAAAATCAATTATATTTAAGATGCTCTTTAAAATGTATATTCTCATTTTGCTCTCAAAATTGTTTGAAGACCACTTTACTCTTGTACTTCATAGGAAAGATAGGAGAAATGGTTGCCATGGTAACAAAATATAAATATTTTCCTGTTTATAAATTTTACATCTTGAATTCAAACTAAATAGGCGGAAACATATATGTCGACACAAAAAATCTAGTGTGACAACCCCTACTGTTTTTATTTATTTATAATTAGATTAAAATTTAATTTAAGAATGCTTCAACCAGGGTCGAGGCCCCCCCCGAAATGTTTGATCGGCTCGCAAAATAGAGCTCCGAGCAAAAATTTTTCCCGCAGGGCGGAAAACTTTGGTTCCGAAAAAAAACAAAATTTTTCGCTGGGCGGGGCAGAAAAAATTTAGTTATATTTAAAAAATAATTTTTCAGCAGAAAAATTTTTTGAGTTCAAGCCTCCCCCCTCTCAAAACAAAAGGTTTCCCCCCTATGTATGCTACCCCCATGGCTTCAACAGTGCAAATGGTTAATTCTTTGGATTATATTATAATTTAGGTTATAATTACGGTGGTTTTGAATATTCAATATTTTTAGAATATCTTTTAAGTATGCCTATATATCTCAACAAAAATTTAATATTTATTATTTGAAACTTTTAAAGATATTTTAGATGTCTAGGATGTCCAAAAAGCTAGAAATAGTAATTTTTTTTTTAGTTATTAAATAATTAGTTATATAATCAATTTTAGATTCGTTTAATTGAGTGTATTTGAAAAGTTTTTAGTTTATAAATTTTTTTGATTGATCATAAACAAAATTTAAATCTTTTATAGAGAATATATATATTTTGAGAATTAAAAGTTTTATAAGAATATCAGTATGTGAAGGGGCTGGGGAGGGTGGAGAGGGGGGCCTACACTTATTACTTGTAAGTATAATTATCCAGGGACCAAACATCCATTTAGTGCACATTACGGCCTTCTAATTAATTGTTTAATACAAGGGTATAAAAGGCAAATCCTACAGCCTGGGCTGCTTGTTGAATCTCGTTTATTAGAGGAGATTTCCCTCGAAATTGCGAATCGACCCTCCACCCACAAACCCCCCCTCCCTCCCCTTCCAAAAAAGGGGACTCATCTCTCGTCAGGGTTTCCATCCCCCTACATCGAACAAAACGGCACCAGACACTTTTCAAGAATTTCAACGATTAACGCTATTTATCAAGAGGTTATAAGCCCTCTTGACTTTTTTTTTATTTTATTAATTATAAAAGGCTATATGGAAATTATTTTGCTTAGCAGCTTTTTTGTTAACAGGAGTTATATTGCTTATGTTATTAATGTACAATTAAGGTAATAATCTGCTTGAATAATTAAAATCCAAGAGCCCAATAAAAAATTTTTATTATAGTTTAAAAAAAAAAAAGTAATAAGAGGGTATTTTGTTACAAAATATTAGTTTATATTAAAAATTAAGTAGATTATGTATAAATGAATTTTCATTCCCTAATAAATACATAAAAAATATTTTTATCAATATATACAATATATTAGGCTTATTCTAATTAACGGTTGAAGTATTTTAACGCCTCACGCTTAAATATATAAATCACAAAATGGGGAATTATATTGTATTATTTTTTTATAAACATGAAAATGAAAATATGAATGAAAAGGAGTTTTAAATCGAAAGAGTAATTCTAAGTATCTGATAATTTATTTTATTCTTTAAAAGTATCTCTGAAATTAAGGAAATTTTGAGGTGATTAAATTGTATAATATAAAACAAAAAATTTAAAAGTGGTTAATGATCTCGAAGCTGAAAAAACGGCGTGAGGAACTTCGTCCCTGGCGGAGGTCCCATGAATCTACAAGTTAATTTTAATTTTTTTAAATTAAATTAAAAGATCTTTGTTTTATTGTGAAAGAGTAAGAGTATTGGAAAAATCTTCTATATTTAGGATGTACTCTGAGCAGGATCTAGGGGGGCATGTCCCCGGGCGGTAGATATCGGGGGGCGGCATTTAAAGATTTATAAAAGGTAGATAAATTTTGATAGAATTTTGGGGCAAATTAAATTTTCCCCCCTCCTAAAAATCTCGTAGTTCCGCCATGACTCTGAGTATGCAAGAAGAGTAAATGTAAATGTATTGTGAATTTTTCTGTATATCTAATCTCTCTGTAATTGGAGTTAAGCCTCTGTTGAGAGATATGTTTGTCATTAAATTAAATAAATAAAAATATTAATGAGAATATAGTAATATAGATGAAAAGTTATTCAATAAAAGTTGAGTTTTAATATTTCCGGGTCAACTTAGTTGTCTTTAGAATTTAGTACCAATAATATAAAAATCCACTATTTTTCGCTAATTTTTCACAAAAACCCGAAAAAGTGACAAAAAAAAAAAAACAAATTTTGTAGACAAGGGTTCCGATAAAGACCGTTATATGGAAACGAAACAGTCGATAAACTACATAACGTTTCTGAAAAAGAATTGAGATTCATTTCGACAATTCTTCTTGAAAGCCATAAAAGAACTAGGAAACTAAAAAGCAAATAAATCAAAAGCAAAAATTTTAAAAATTCATAAGATTTAGTCCGCCACTGCTCGTTTTCATTTGATAAATAAAAATAACAATTTTAATAAATAGAATTTTAAAACAGTAGTGAATTCTTGGAGTCATGAAATAAATATTTATATAATATTTTTGTATTTATCGGCAACAGAACAAAAAAATTTCATCTCAAAAACTTCTTAAGCCAGTTGTATCAACTACTAGAGTATAGACGAAGAAACAATCGAGCCCTGAGGGTAGGCAACCAAAACACCTAGCTGCCGGAAGTGTTGTCTAAGAAAAGCTATTTTTCTCCTACAATTCTATTAAGAAAAGAGGATTTATTTATTAACTCTATTATATATATTTATATATTATTATATTATAAGCTTATTATCATACTTATATATACTATTATATATATTTAATTTAAAGTTAATAAATATATATAAATAAAAATTTACTGGCTCTAAAATTATTATATCGATTATTTTTTTAGACGAATTTTGAAAGAATATATTTTTATTGAATATTTCTCGTCAAACTTCACGCGTTAAATAAATAATTGTTTATATGTACGATATTAACTTCAAAGTATTATTATAATTTTAGGTTTAGAAAAAAAATTAATTTTGAAAATAAGAACTCTCTATTTTTAATTAGAGAACGTCATCATAATTTTTTTAACTATTATCTTTAATTTCCCTCTTTTTTTAATAATTTTTAATATAATTTAATAAAAAAATATAAAAAATCAATAGGATGATTAACGCCGATTTTCTATAAAAAAAAAAAAACTCTAAAATATAGTATAATAATCTAATTAAAAATTTAAATCCTCTGATTAAATAGCATTTAATTTTAAACCTTGAAAAGCACTATTAATTAGATAGCTCAAAAAACAAAATAATCCAATAAAATTCCAAATTTTTCACCATTTAGAAAAATTATAAAATTGTAATTAAAATGATTTTCGTAAAAAAAAAAAAGAAAAAAAATTCTTATTAAAATTTTTCCAATAACTATAAGGTCTGGTTTGTTTGTTTCAAGTCGTACTTTGAAGGGCATCAAGAATGTTGATCAGGCATTTTTTGCCATTTAGGCTCTCAGAAAATCAACCAGTTTTTAATAATAACAATAATAATAATAATAATTTATGTATTAAAATAAATTATATTTTTTTAAAAGCTATTTAATGAAATAACACGTAAAAGAATTTTTTTAAAACGCAATTTTTTTTTTTTTTTAATGGAAATTAAACAAAAATTGCAACAAAGAAGAGCAAAACGGTGTATGAATAAAAATTGAGAGTAAACTTTTTATTTAACAATAACTTTAAGTGAAAAATTTCAATAGAAAAAATTTATTTCTTTAGGACTTTAGTATTAAAAATTAGAGTAAAAAAATAAAGTGTGATTAAGACCGAGGTGAATAATCGGTTTTAAGTTATATATATATGGATATTATAATTTGGAGAAGTAAATTATATCCAAAAAAAAATATTAAATAATTATTAATGCAAATAGTGTATAATTGTTTAAAAAAAATAATAATTCATTGACAAGACTAAGTGGGTTCGTGGGACCCCCGCTAGGAACGGAGTTCTTCACGCCTTTTCCTCACCCGAATATAATTTAATATGAATATTATTAAAAAAAAAAAGAATTATTTGTTTTGAAAATAAATAATTCTTTTCTTTTTAAAATAATATATAAAGAGTTAGAGAGGAAGAGAATTCTCTAGAGCTGCCCCCCCCCGGTAGGCGTGGCCTCGTTTCGGCTAAGCTCGCCTTCTTCCGCCGGCACTCGGGCGCTGTAACGCATTTTTGTTACTGCTGCTTTTTGTTATCTGACGTTTTCTGCCAATATACCCTACCGCAAGCCGCGTAAAAGAACTTCGTACAAAATGTGGTCTATAATTAAAATTTTCCATAATAATAATAATATTAAGAAATTCACTAAGTAAATAAACGAGTTTCCAAATTTAATGGGAGTGATATTTTTTAAAAATTAAATATATTTCTTCTTTTAATAAAAAGTTGTTAATTCTGGAGAATAGGGGGGAATAATAATCTCATTTTGAATAACTAAAACAAAACAAAAATCACAGAATTCCTAAGTATTGTTTGGATAAATTACCCCCTATTATCCAGATTTAGCAACTTTTCTATTAAAAGAAGAAATAAAATTATATCTAAATTTAATTTTAAAAAAATATCACTTCCATTCAAGCAAATTTGGAAACTCGATTATCTATACTAATTGGACTTCTTAATATTAATTATTGTTATTGTTGGAATGAATCTGAATATATTTTCTATGAATATTGTAATTTGAATATTGTAATTTAAAAATGTAATTGTCACTCAAGCTAGTGATCTGACCGAGAAATTAAAAAAAATATTTTTTTTTTTAAATTAATTTATTTAAGGTCTTTTCGGCATCTAAGGCCATTTAGACCCCATTTCTATTTATTTCAAATGATTGGTAGCCAATACAAATGAAATAAATTTTTCTCGCTTGGGACGGGAAGCGAACCCAGCACCCCGGCGTGAGAAGCTAGTGTCTTCTCTCTGAGCCACGTAATAAATAAAATTTAAAAAAATGCTAATTGGAACATGGGTCGTCAATATAAATTTGAAAAAATTTGGTAAATTGTAAAAAAAAGTTTACGGGTAATTGAGGATCAGGATGAACGAGGTCCGTTCTACTGGAAATTGTTTAACAAAACGCGTGCCCCACTTTTTCACATTTCCAATATCACGCGGAACAATAAAAACTGGGACAGCATATTTAGGTCACTATTTCAAAGAAATTCACCGCTTGGGTTTATGAAATTTTTTCCTATTAAAAAAAACTACAATTTAAAGCCAATATGAAAAAAAATAAATAAATATCTAATAAATAAACAAGAACGGAATAAAATATGAGAATGAATAAATCGTTGACGTATTTTTAATGACAAATTTTAATTTATTGAAATTGATTGTCACGTGGTTTGAAATTTATATTTGGACTTGATTGACAAGTGTAAGATGTGTTCTCATTAAAAACGTCTTTTTTTTTATTTAATGAGTAAAAAAAAAAAAAAAAAAATCCTGATTAAATTTCAATCGTTTCGGAAATCTCACTCTGTCAAAGTTACGTATGTGTTTGTAATAAATTACCAGAAAAGATGCTATGGATGTTGAATTATTTATAAATAATGAGCTGCTGATGGTTGTGTGAGCCTACAAAAGCTCGCCGGCTAATCGAGGTTGACTTTGACGGCCGAGCGGTGCTCGAAAGCCGCCAGAAAAGCGCGCAACCCGGCGGACAGACAAACAAAAAGGGACACGTGAAAAACACCCGGGTCCAATTGCTTTTGTTTCTATCACTCCGATTTAATTATCAAATTATATCAGAGATCAAACAAGAGGATAATACTTAATTATAGATTTCGTTAGATACCAACTATGTCAATTTAGAGATCGAAAAGTCGATTTTAGATTTTGGAATCGATTAATCATTTCTTCGAATCGATTAATCATTTCTAAAAGTCGACTTTTCGATTTTCAAGTCGACTTTTTAAAAACTCTATAACTCGTGCTTAAAAGATACTCTAGTAAATATTAAATATATATATTTATTTATTTATTTATAATATACAAACACAAAATTGTTATCAATATTTTTATAAAAGAATATTCTATCCAGAAATTGCACGTGATATGGCACCGAACATTAAAATTAAATATGGAAGTTGAGTATCAAAATAAAACATTAAAATATTTGATTGATGTGTTATGTATAAGTTTTAAAAGAAAGATCAATGAAAAACGTTACAAACTATCGGGTATTTTAAGAAAAAAGTCGAAGTCGTCCGGCGAGAATCGATTATAATCGAATTGAAAGAGTATCAACTCGATTCTAAAAAGTCGATTATTTTCAGTAAAAGATCAGAGTCGACTTTTCCATCCCTAGAAGTGTGCCAGCTTCACTTCTAATTAGATATCCCACGGATAAGCTAGTTGATTATGGGCTTCTAAAATATTTTATTTAAGGGGATAATAAATCTTTGTTTGGTGACATTTGTCTTGAAATTGATTCTAGTTTAAATAATTATCATCTTCGAACACCGCGTTTTCTTTTCCAAGTGAACTCGCCTCGGTTTTGTGATATTCTCTAAAAAAAAAATCGTAGACGTTCAAGATTAAAAACTATTTAGGGCCGGTGGCTTCACATCTAATTAATTAGCATTCCCTCAGATAAATTAGTTGATTATGACCTTCGAGTCTTTTCACGGTTAGTTAAGCTAATCATATGATTAAATAAGAGCGGATCGTAGTTAGTTAGCTATGACCCAAAGTTCGATATAAAACCTAACTAAGGGGTGAAATTAGAAACAGAAGCCTTGTTTATTTATTTTTTTTTTAATTTTAAATTTTTGTTTGTTTGCTTTAATTAATTATTTCAATTTTTAATATTTATATTAATTAATTCTAATTTTTAATAATTTTTATAAATGCCTTTATAACTTCACAAAAATTACCTTATACCCCAGAGAGCTAATTTGCAGTTTATGCTTATGCATTCTAATTAACTATCGATAGTAAATTTTAAAATATTGATACAATACTATTATCTTATCAAATATATTGATAATAACACACTTTAGAAATTAACAAAAAGTTTTCAATCTGAATTGTAATAATTTTTTTTTACTTTCTGACTTTTTTAAACAACTAATAGCCGGTTGCTTCACTTCTAATCAACTAGAAAACTTATCCAACCGAATGCAAATCATCGATTTGGTAAGCAAGAGTTTTAAAAAATGAGTTTTTTCACATATGTATTTAATATAATATAATTATCAGTTTTTAAACTCGAAGGTTAAGCGTGTTCTTGTTTACTAAATCGATGATTTGCATTCAGTCGGATAAATTTGCTAGTTGTCTAGAAGTGAAGCAACCGGCTATTAGTTGATTAAAAAAATCAGAAAGTAAAAAAAAAAATTATTACAATTCAGATTGAAAACTTTCGGCAACTAAGAGTCAGAAAAAATTTTGTATTAAAATTTACGCGATCGATAGTTAATTAGAGCGCATAAGCGTAAACTGGTTTACAACACGATAAATATTTAGATCAAGTTATATGTCTAAATACACTCAACAACAAAAAAATTGTAAAAATTTTATTAATATTAAAAATATGAATATAACCTTTGAGAAGGGATACTTCCACCTCTCTTCTTCAAGAGCCCTAGAACGACGACTAATCAAATTTTTGAATAAATTAAACTTTCTATATGATGAAATTGAGATAGTCATAATAAATTTTATCTACTTCCAAAAGTAAATATTACAAAATTTTAAAAAAATAAATATAATATTAAAAATTTTAATTTTTGCAGCTGAATTTATTTATTTATTTATTTTTGTATTGTATTTTGGTCTGTTTGAGAGAGGATATCAGAAACGCTCTAATTTGATTTTTCGAGGTGATATTTAACTTGAGGCATTACGAGTTAAACTTCTACCTCTCATCAGTCTTTCATGTTTTTTTTTTCTCTCCGTCATCGAGAGCAACAAATACTTTGTGGGCCACGATGACAGATATTCTGACAAATTGTTTTTATAAAACATTAAGAGCTGATGATGCGTTTTAAGTTTAACCCTTAATCACATAATTGACCTAGTGGTTTATTTATATATATTTGTATAAACGGAGTAGGGGAAGAGGTAACGACCAACAAACAGTTCAAGTTCATCACTAAGACCATTCATTCATTGATAAAAAAAAAAAGTAAAATATGAAGTTTTATCCTTTAAATTTGGTTTGCCTTCTAGGAAGCAAATACGAAAGAAGCATTAATCAATTCAATTATTAAAAAAAGATTATATTCACTCTACACAATAGAGAAGGGAAACTTCACAATCATGATAGGAAACCAATCTAATAAATAACTGTGTAGGCCCCGCGCCTAGGCCCTGGCGGGCGGCGTCTCGAGATATAATTAATAGTTGTCGCCATATTTTAATAAATATTTGATCTTGTAATAAAAAAATTTCAACTTAATTATTAAATTATTAATTATTGATATAATTAAATTGAAATATTTTTTCTGTTTTTTTTTTCATTAGTATTCACTGACAATGCAAAGAATACATGAACGTTTTCTCATTTCTAACTTCACCACATTGACAATTGCAAAGAATACTTAAAAATTAAAAAAGAAATAAGTAAATATATATAATACTAATATTAAAATATTATTAATAAGAGAGAATATAATGTTTTTATTTAACATATATAAATTTTTCATTAACATTCACTAATATTGCAAAGAATACATTTTTTCTAATATCTTGAATATATTTACGAGAGAAATCGTAGTTTCAACAATTAATAACTTAAAAAAAAACTATAGGAATAATCCTTAGAAGCTCCTCTTTAGGCATATAAAATTTGGTATCGAAATACCAACGTGAAGTTGCCCAAATAGAACTTGAGAGACAAACGGACATAGGCGAATTATATGTATATAGATTACAATGTGTATACTCTCTATTTATTAGTAATATAAATGTGTTGAGTCTAGTCGAGTTAGCAATCACTAGCATCATTCGTTTTCAGTTGCAGCTTCACGTTAAATTATTTTTGTCATTTTTGTAGTGATGAAATTATAATGATTATAAATTTTATTGATTTGAATAGAAAATTAAATATCTAAACTAACAATTTCAATGAATCTCTTTTAGTATTAAATTTATTAATAAATTCATAATTTCCTCTAATCGGTGATTTTTGATATTCTTTTTAGTGATCTGCAATCCCATTGGTGAAATGAAACCGAAGTCTAATTAAGTAGACGACAGTAATTATTGATAATTAATTTAGTTGTCGAATAGATTTTTAATTATAATTTGTGCCCATACTGAAGGGCATGATGTCGAGAGGCCAGGGGCCTAATTGGAACAAGTGGTTATAATAGATGAATAAATCACGGCTTCTGGAGTGGAGTTGCACAGTTGATGTTAAGCCAGCAGTTGATGGAGGGGTGGGGGTGGGGGTGGCAATGCTGGAAGTATAATTAATTACTAAGGCGATTGGGAATATCGATTGTCCACTTTTCTATCAGTTACAGTTGACTAAGGAACCAGAAATTAAACAATTTTCCATAAATGAAATAACATGTTGAAACGGATTAGTAACAATCAACAGTTATATTATCGAGTTGATTGGGTCGGGGAGTAAAAATGTGCAATTTCGCATTTAAATCCAGTTTATCGGCGTATTAATTCCATCATTCAGCCGTTGAGAATGATGTAGTGGTATAATTGAAATTACATCCAGCTTTATGCGATACTAAACAATCGAATTAAAAATATATATCAATAAGACTAATACGATTTATGTATGTATGCGAGATATATTAAAAAGTTCAACAGCTGAGCACCGATTTAATCACTAAAGTAAGTAACAGAGAGTTTCCCTGTTAGGAAAGCCTGTCAACTCGAGCAGATTACCCAATTAAATCTGATAATACATAGCGAAAGTCGGCAGAGCAATTGCCATTCCTGGGCCGTAATGGTCTTTTTGCACAAAGGCGTCGCGTCGGTCGCGTCGCGTCATTCCTCGTCGCTTCTTTGATATTAAAACGAAGGAGCATTCAAATGAGCGTGATTATGATTGGCGTAAAATGACAAGAGTTCCGACTCAAATCCAATGAAATTGGTCTTAATTAATTGGTTTATGTTCATATCGAGACAGTCAAGTGGTTGTTGCGCTCAAATGGCTCATGCAAAAGGGAATATTGGTTACCATTTATGTTATATTAACCTTGAATTGAGGGGTTCACAAATCTATACTGTTTACAAAAGCAATGATAAATCCTATTTAATAATGGATTTCTTTTTTTTAATTAATGAAATTAGTATTAAGATTGAGTAGAAGAAAAATTGAAGTCTAGCTCCCCTAGTAGGACGCGGAGAGAGGCGAATATCGCAATTATATATATAGATAGGGAAAAGCTACTTTTAAGGCAACACTAAGCGTTTTCGTCGAATGTACAGTGAGAGTCAATATTAAGTCCCACCCATGCGTTTTCTACTTGTGATTATTTCATTGTTTTTATAATTATCTAGGTTTGAACCATGAAAGTTTCCATTAAAAAATATATAATATTTTTTTATAAACAGTGAAATAATTATAAGTAGAAAATGCATGAGTGGGACTTAATATTGCCCCTCACTGTACATAAATAGAGAATTTTTTTAAAGACACTTGAATTGAATATTTTTTGGTTGCCAATAATTTCAAATCTTTCAACCATTTTCAAAATAACTTTAAATTACAAGTGTATACTGAATTTAATATAAAATTACAGAGAATAATTGGAAAATAAAAGAATAAAGAGCGTATTATATTTTTTTAAATTATGTATATGACGTATTTCTTGTAATATTATAGAAATGTAGAATAAAATTATTTTAAAAAAATTTAGAATCTAGTAGGTTCTAGATGGAACATTCATTGTGTATATATGAAAATTTCAAAAATTAAATTAAAAAACTAAATTATAAAAATTAACTCTTTATTCACATTTCGGCACTCTTAAGTCATGATCAGTGGAGATTTTTGTAGATAATTTTAGATGATGACCCATGAATGTCGAAATGTGCATTAAATGTTAATTTTTATAATCTTAAACCTAGTGTTTTTAATTTAATTTTTAAATTTTCATATATGAATTGTATGAGTAGTTAATATTGTTTTTCTTTTTCCAATATATTTTAAATATTTTTTTTTATAAACTTATGAATTTATTATAATTGTAATAGACAATGCCTATTATTATCTACGAGGGCATAAGTCCGTGACTTTTTGAATTTCCCGCCTCTTAACTGAAATGGCAACACTGCTCCTGTCAGCAGGCAACTATCAGCTGACTCCTGTCGAAATTTGAACCAGCTGGGTCTTTTAGTTTTTGTTTGACATCCATTAATAGCAGACTACCTCGTGATTTGAGAAGAAAATGGAAAAAAGTGAATTTCGTGTGCTCCATGGCAAAAATCCATGAATTGGGATACGAATTGCTCCCTCATCCGCCCTATTCTCCGGATTTAGCCCTGAGTGACTATTTCTTGTTTCCAAACATGAAAAAATGACTCGGCGGAAAAAGATTTAACTCCAACGATGATTTTGATGCCCTCGACAAATCTTATTTTTTGGAAGGGATAAAAAAATTGGAGAAACGTTGGACAAAGTGTATAGAGCTCAAAGGAGACTACGTTGAAAAATAAAATAATTTCATGTAGCTCATAAAAAAAACTTGCTCAACGCCATTGCATGTCGTGAATTTTTAAGGGAAAGTGTAAAATAGGAATATAATAGGGACAGGGTATAAATGGCCTCAGATACCTAAAAAGACCGTAAGCAAATAAATATAAATAAATAATATATAAAAATCTCCAAAAGCGAATTTTTTTTTTGTTCAAAGTTTTCTTTCGAATCTATATACAAGTTTAAGTTAATTTACAGTCATTAATCAAGGCTATTAACTAATTTGAAAATTATATTTATATTATATACGTATATATAACAAGTATAAGAATTTTATATAGTACCTATATTACTATTTCCCTCTATATGATAATAATTGATTTTATCTCGAAGAAAAGTTTAATTGTTAATTTGCATATTTGATAAATAATCCAAATTTAACGATGGGCTCAATATAAACCAACTTTTTGTTTTCTTATAAATTATCTTACTTTTTAATACTTAAATGTTTATAATCTATAAATAATGTGACGCCTCTGGCGTCTTCCAGTTATATCCTGAAAATAATAAAATTTATTAAAATTCAATGGGCCGAAGAAAAAATTTAGTTAAAAAAATAAATAAATAAATAAAAAATTGGCGTGCACATGGGCAATGAATAGGGAAAAAGAGGGGATGGGGAAAGGGGAGGGAAGTTGGAAATTAAAATAAATTTTATTTTTTTTAATAAAAAATAGAAATCGAAAATTCATTTGTAGCCAATTGTTGATTTTTTTTTATTTTTTATTTTTTAACGTCTCATGGAACTGATATAAATATATTAAATAATTAACGACTTAACTAACTCCTCGAAGGCTATGTCCAAAGAAACACAAAAGAAACAATAAACAAAACAAAATAAGAGAAAAACTTAAAAAAAAAAAAAAAAATTCAAGAATGAAAAAGAAATTTGTAATAAAGAAATGAAAAAATAATTTTTGCTTTAAAAAAATCTGGTCGCACAGCACACTCTTACCTTGGGTAATTGAGAGTTGTTTTGTGCTTATCACACCAGATTTTTTGTGTCCGCCTTAATTTAGTTTTTGCCAATATATTATTATAATTTAAGATGTAAAATTTATAAATATGGGAAAATATTAATATTTTGCTGCTAAAGCAACCATTCCCTATGCAAAATGAGAATATACATTTTAAAGAGCATCTAAAAAATAATTGATTTATGAATTTAAATCAAAATTCGAAAACATTTTAAACACCGTTACCATGGCAACCATTTCTCAATCTTTCCTATTAAGTAGGGCCTACAGTAAAAATAAAGTAAAGTGTGCTTCAAAAGATTTCAAGAGCAAAATGAGAATATACATTTTCAAAAGCATCTAAAAAATAATTGATTCATGAATTTTAATCAAAATCGTTGAGCGAATATTGAGAAAATCGAAAAAATACTGAAAAAATGTATTAGTAAAGTACTAGTACTTTTTGGCCAATTTTGTTCAAAAGCTTCGTGTTACGTCTCAGAGGGGTAACTAACTTAAATTTAAAATTTCAACATCATAGCTCCTTTCGATCTTGAGATATTTTGTTCACAGATACACCAGACAAGCCAACATTTTTGGACTCAGGGAACCTCAAAACGTGTATATCGATCAAAATCTCGACATCGAATTTTTGACAAGAATCTAATACTTTATGTACATAAAAATATAGATAAGAGAAAGTAAAAAATAATCCGCTAATCCTGAAGAAGGAAACATTTATACTTTGAAACATCGAGAATTCTTTAAAAAAGCTATAAAAAAATTTATTTTATTTAAATAAAAAAAAAAAAAAAAATATGATAAGAGAGAAAACAACTATAATAAAATAAAAAAGGTCAAACGAATCATAGAATTTTTTATATTTGACCTGTTAATCAAATTCAATACTTCAATTTAATTGTCATTTATTAAAAATGCAATTATTATTCTATAAAAATAATACAGAAATAAAAAAAAATGGTATTATATACTTGTATATAGTATATATGATCATATTTAAGTTGATCAATAAAAATCAACGAAATCTTGTTTGTATTTATTAACTTGAATCGATTATCCAACAGCTGACTCAATTTATTTTACAATTAAAACTATATCATCAAAAGAGCTTTAACTCTATGGTCAAGGGGAATGAGAAATTATTGGTGGGGGAGAATTTTTTTTTTTTTTTTATCGGATATATTAAAGATTGATTTCCAAATCAGTCGACTTAAAAATAATTTAGGAATCGAGTGGGGGTAATGAGTGAATTTTTTTCCTGGCTAGAACCTATCTAAATAACCTCGCCCGGGGGTGATTTTAAG
The DNA here is from genome assembly GCA_023213315.1 of Euborellia annulipes. Classification (NCBI taxonomy): domain Eukaryota; kingdom Metazoa; phylum Arthropoda; class Insecta; order Dermaptera; family Anisolabididae; genus Euborellia; species Euborellia annulipes. Next base: position 180,695 of record JAKCPI010031846.1, on the reverse strand, counting down.
GGTGGGATGGGGTGGCTGATCCTGCAGATGTCATCGGCCATGACGGTCGCCTGATGTGCATTTGACCGGCCGCTGATTCGCAAATAATGAGCATTCATTTTCCTGTCCACTAAGCAGATGTGTTGATTTTATTTTATACAAAGTGCCGGGCGCAAGTGTAATCGGGCAATAAAAATTAATAAATAAATATAATTAGAAAATAAAAAAAAAAAATAAAAATCAAAATCAATCGGAAAAGTTTCTATTTAAAAAATGAATTGAAATTAGAAATTTTGTCTTTTTAATAATTTTCAAATCACTTTAGAAATGTGAAATTCTGCATATATATTAATTTCGGGTTACAATAAAATGTAGTTAAACGTGTGGGGTCGAGGGACCCCTGCCAGTGGCGGATCCAGAGGTGTTTCTCGGGGGGGGGGGGGATATGGAGTGACTGGTCGCACAGCACATATTTTTTCTTAATTTCGGTAATTTAAAGGCGCATTCTATACTTGTTTGCCAGAATATAAATACAAATCAAATTTTTAAGTATTAATTTTAAAATTTTACATTAAAAATACATATAATTAGATATTACTTCATGTACCCGAAAAAAGATATAAGGGTGTGCCGCCGGGAGTCGAACCACGGATCCACCTTGCGCTCACTGGGCCCCCAGTGAGCGCAAATCGGTGGATCCGTGGTTCGACTCCCGGCGGCACACCTTATATCTTTTTTCGGGTACATGAAGTAATATCTAATTATATAAATTTCCGTTTCGCGGCTTACCTACGCGATATATATTATATCTTAAATATTATATATAATTTATTATTTATTAAAAATACATTTTTTTTTTAGAAAAAAGTATTTTTTCAAATCTCAGGGGGTAATTACCCCCTTTACCCCCCCTTGTATCCGCCCTTGCCCCCTGCCAGGAACGAACTTCCTCACGCCTTTTCTTCAACTCCGAATATAATTTAATATGAATTTTATTTCAAAAAGAAAAGAATCATTTATTTTTAAAACAAATAATTCTTTTCTTTTTTAAATAATATAGAAAGAGATAGAGACCACTAGACCTACCTGGTAAAGGGAAATTTTGTAATTTTAAAATCCGTGGTTAGGAAGCATACTTCCTACGACAAAAACATACTATATTTAGTAAATCTTTCAAAACCATTTACAAATGTATTGTAATTTTCAAGCCCTTGAAAATTAGGATAAAAATGTATTGTAATTTTAGAATACATTTAAAATTAGAGTGTTAATGTGTAGTAATTATATAATTCTAAACTGCTTTCGAGAAAAATATAATTTTTAACGAAAAATACTATACAATGTTTGTAAAATTACAATACATACTCTATTTTTCAAAGAAAATTGTAATTTTAAAATTTTTTTTTGTTGTAAACATTTGTAAATTTAGTAGATATCATTTACAAGGGAAATTTGTAAATTTAGTATTCCAAAACACACTAAAATTAAGATCTTGTTGTTAAAGTGTAGTGTAAGGGCACTCTTGAGTACAAATTGGAAGATCCGTGGTTCAACTCCCGGCGGCACACCCTTATTTTTTCGGGTATATAATTATCGAATAAATATAATATCTTAAATTGTATAAATTTCTTATTTATTAATAAAATAAAAATAGAAAATAAGAGAAAGAATTTATAGGACCTTAGCAACCCGTTTGACAGAAAAATCAACAACAAAAAATGGCATAAAAGCTCCTTTTTAGAAAAAATGAGACAAAAGAATGAAAAAATATAAAAGAAAGTCTAATAGAAATATATTCAGGATATGGGCAAATTGGGTGATATTTAAAATTTAAGTTAAAAAAGTTAAGAGAGCAAATAAAGTAGAAATGAATCAACAGGTACTTAGAGATATTCTATTTTCTTATTACATAGAGATTAATTAAATTTGAGGTCTTCTCAATTAGTCCATCTAGATTGCACCTGGTCGAGGGAGAAATTGGGGTCCATTTCTCTGATGACTAAAGTTGCTTTCTGAGTGAGTTCATATACCCGAATGCCGTGCTGTGGTCTAGTGGTAGGGCACTCCGAGTACAAATTGGAGAATCCGTGGTTCAACTCCCCACGGCATAGCCTTATTTTTTCGGGTATATAATTATATAAATTTCCGTTTCGCGGCTCACATACCGATATATATAATATCTTAAATATTATATATAATTTCTTATTTATTAATTAATTAAATTTGAGGTCTTCTCAATTAGTCCATTGCACCTGGTCGAGGGAGAAATTTGTGGCGCCGAATTTGGGTCCATTTCTTCTGATGACTAAAATTGCCTTCTGAGTGAATTCATATACCCGAATGTCGTGCTGTGGTCTAGTGGTAGGGCACTCCGAGTACAAATTGGAGGATCCGTGGTTCAACTCCCGGCGGTACACATTCATTTTTTCAGGTATATGAATTAATAAATATGTAATGTTTCGCGGCTCACATAAGCGATATATATAATATCTTAAATATTATATATAATTTCTTATTTAGTAATATTTTAGTATAATTTGTTTTTTTTTTTGTATAGAATGATGACCTCATGAAAATTTAAATGAATATAATTACTCTTTAAAAAAATGATAATCCAGGCAAAGAAAAAAAAAAAAAAAAAACTGTTGTTTTGATGGTGTCGAGTGTTGTCAAGGATAAGGGACAAAGAAGATCCAGGAGCATCGGGGTGGAGGGGGGGACCCTTCAACGAACAGGCAAATAATCGACCGAGTTCTCATGTTTTAATCATTTGATGAATTTCGCTTCATTTACGTCAAACGAGTCATCAACTCTATCCATCACCGAAAGGAGCTTGTCACTCCGTCATATGGCTCTGGATTTTTTTTTTTTTTTTTTGCACAATTACTAAAAAATATTTTCTAAAAAAAAAAAAAATTTTTTTTCTTAAATGTGTTTAACTTGATTGATTGTTAACTTGATTTTTTTTTTTTTTTAACCTGGTGTCAAATTTTCAATGAAAATGTAATATGATGTATCTTGTCTTGTTCGACAGTACAATAAAATATCATTAAAGTGATAGATTATCAGAGAGGGACCGGTTCAGTGACAATGAAGGTTAGAAGTTTCTCAAGTTAATCCTAAGAAAATATGAATATAAATTAGTAAAAAAACATTACAGACATTTATAACCGACATTTTGCACCAAATATATAGCCGGTTGTCGTTGCTTAAATAAAACATTACAGACGTGAGGAGAAAAAAAAAAAAAAAAAAAAAAAAGGTGAAATTGTTTAGCAGTATTTTAGCTCAACTCTCGACTTTCCATTATCACTTAGTCCTAGTTCGATTTTTATTATGATTGCATTCATTAAACCAAATAACATTCTAGATATCTTAAATAAACAATTCTTTTGGTATCATTAATTAAAATTCTTCTTTCCGAGTCATAAATGAATATATTTTTTTTTTTTTTTTTTTTTTGATAAAGATAATGTCGGTGGCCCTTTTTTTTTTTAAACACGCATACATATAACATTTGAAAATTTTAATAATATTTATCTGATTTGAATCTGTTGTATGATAACAATTAATTAAATTAGGAGAGATTTTCCAATCTAGAGGTCCAGCTAGGAAAGCTAGCTTATTCTATTAAAAATGAAAGACGATGATGACATGCGTGATCATTTAACGAAATTTTTCGACATTGTCGAAAAACTTAATGAAATGGATCTCAAAATTGTGGACTATCTCCTAACCATTATATTGTATTCCAGACAATTATAAAAATTTCAGAATTGCAATTGAATCAAGAGATGATTTGCCAAAACCAGAATTTTCTCGAAAAGCCGTTAGAAGACGATTCACTACCGAGTTACTCTAGGCGGCAAGAGATGGCGTTAGTTTTTCCCATAGGGATACAAGAGATTTCATTTGAAAGATTCTAGCTAATTAATTAAGGGTAAAAAATTAATTATTTTTTAACACAATGATTACTAATTTAATTATCTATAAGATATAGAGCGAATTTTTTTTAAATATCTTTTCTTTAATGCGATTAATCTAAAAAAAAAATTTATTTTTTCGAAAATCAAAAAAAGGGCTTCTATAGGTTGTAGATATTTTAAATAGCTTTAATTTAAAAAAAATTTGAGGTCGATAGCTTCAAATTTGTGGCCGCTGTAATCTCCCAAAATTAGCACCCCGAGACGCGCACCTTAAAGTAAAATTGTTAGAAGAATTTAATGCAAGAAGAGATCGAAACTCCACATCAAAGTTAAGTGCATTTTATTTAAAAAAGGATTATGCTAAGGAATCAAAAAACAATAAAGGTAACCAAAATGAAGTAAAAAGGAAGAAACTGAAGATAAAGGTATCTCCGATATTCTAAAAATATTTTTGTGTGTGTGTGTGGGGGGGAATTATTTAAAAGGTCTCTCCTCCACCCCCCCCCCCGAAAAAATTCTATATACACCCCTGATAATGATATATGAATAAGTTTAAAGTTTGATTCAAATATTTATTTGTAATCTCTTTGAAACTTGATATGAATATAATCAATCATGTTTATTTTTCATAAAATCCGTTTGCAACTCTCAAATACAAAAGACTTGAATGCCTGTCCGTTTGGTTCTCAGGGCCACAGCAGGGGGGTGGAATGTGTGACAGGATATTACAATGTTTTGTAATTTTACAACTTCACTCAATTTCGGGTCATAAATGTCTCTTGATATTAACAGCGTTTGTTGGGCTATGAGCTCGTAAAAGCCAGGTCTACGGACCTGGGTTCTGGTCTTGGTCGTCCCGGGACTCCTAATTGTTTATTTACTTGAAAGCCTATTTTATCACTCGCCTTACCATAGGCCAGTTATTATATCTTTTTCACTAAATTAGACTGTAATCTGTTTTTGCCTATAAATACTAATAATATTTAGATAATTATCATGCTTTCAGATAAAGATCAAAGAGCCCGAATCAAGGCCTGATGGGAAATAAGCAGGTTTCTCGTTTTATTGGTGTGCAGTGGCTTGATACCCGCCATCTTCTGCTCCGGTAAAATGCCTACCGACGACTATCAATAGATGCATTATGAAAACAACACTAATAAATAAATAAAAAGTGATGATAAATGCACTGGACATGAAATATCGTTGCTTCATCCAGCCACATTAAATTAATGGCATTTTTTTGCTTTTTTTTTCACGAAGATAATCAAAACTTGAAAGATATCATCAAACCTTTTACATATTAACTTGTTAATGACATCTTTAATGATTAAATATAAATATTTTTTAAATGGACAAATCATACCTTCTTTTTTTTTATTAACATTTTAAATACTAATATTTGTTTATTAATGTATTCATTTAGGACTCTCAAACCTGTATAATTAATTAACGTCATAAAGAAAAAAAAAAGTATAATTATAGTTCTCTTTGATATTTTCATTTGTGACGACGACATATTAAAAATTTAATTTTAGATAAACTCAGGTCAAAGATAATTATAATGATTAATTAATGTCTTATTATAAATTAAATAAATAAATAAAAACATCCTGCGACTAGCATTTTTCTTAAAATAATAATAAATAAGGGTTCAAGATGTCGGATGTTTTTCTATTTATTTAATTTAATAATTCAAAATTGTTATGCCTACTTTTGTTAATTTGTAGGACTACTCAAATATCCGATCAATAAATAATTTAAAAAATAAGAAATTAATTAATATTTAATAATTTAAACAGTCTAAAAAAAAATGGGCACCGCTGGGATTCGAACCATGGATCTGCCAATTTGTACTCGGCATGCCTTCCACTATCACAGTACCGCACTTGGCTATTTGAATTTAATAGACTGCTAATTTTAAACCTCTCGTATCGAGATCACAAATTTCTTCGTCGACAAAGCATAAATTTGAAAAAAAAAAAAAAAAAAAAATATTTTGAAAGGTAATTTAAATATAAGATTTAGGCTGACACACTAGACGGAATGCAACGGGTTTCCGTGACGAAAATTACCGCTGTACAAGCTTACATTCAAAACACACTGTCAGCAACGAATTTTCTGTTTTAGAATTTACGTCAAGTCTGTCGCTGGCTGTGTGTTTTGAAAGTAAGCTTGTGCAGCGGTAATTTTCGTCACGGAAACTTCCGTTGCATTCCGTCTAGTGTGGCGCTAGCCTTAAACTTTCGACCGTTGATTTTCGTTAAAACATTTTGTAAATTAAAATTAAACACTAGGTTATTTGTTTCAAAGGTTTTATTATTTAAAAATTAACACTTAATACGTATTTTGACGTACTACTGCCAACTTATATTTTAGGATACCACTCATATTGGGGTACGCCGCGATTTTCGTAAGGAATTTATATTCATACACCCCATTGAAAGATGGTCTGTAATCTCAAAAAAATTTCATGGCTCTCTTTTATAGTTTCTGGTACTACTTTACCAACTGTTGGTACTACTGCCACTACTGTATATTGTAAAATGTTTCTACTTTCATGAATTAGAATGTAATCACTTCTGATGATGGCAAGTAATTGCGAAAATCGTATTAAATGTTAATTTTAATTAATAAAACTTTTGAAACAAATAACCTAGTGTTTAATTTGTATATTTAATTAAACTATTAATTAAAAATTTAATTCAATCGGGACTACAATTTCTTGTTTGTTTGTTTGTTTTTCTTTCTTAATAATAATAATATTCAAATTTTTATTTTATTAATTTAGAAACATGAGAGAAAAATTGAAAGAAGAAATACAAGATATTTACAACATGTATCTATTAATAGGATATTAAAATCAGGGTTTCCATATATTCCTTATTCAATTTCGAAATAATGAAGTCTTTGTTCTATGCCGGAACACAATACAAAATGTGTTTATTCTTTTTCACAGCTCTGAAGTGTAAAATGGGTGAGGCTAATACGCTGAAGCCATCTGAATCCAACACCTAGGACACAATAAAACTGAAGTTTATGGCAGGTCAACGGATGTAACCAACCAGTCGGCATCGAAATGGAAAGCCAGGCTCTTCAGGGTCGATGAACTTCGACGGCAATTGGCGATCGAGTAGCCGAAGAACCCCAGAAGAAGACCATCATCAACAAAAGAGGGAGGAAAACAAAACAACCTTTCTTTTAAACAATCACTATAATTCCGAAGCGTACACATTTAGATACAATTCCAATGATTTCAACCTTTCAAGAAGTAAAATTTTTATGAAATAAATAAAAAAATTCTTATAATGTCGGATTGTTTTCAAAAAATAAGATATCAATGAATTTAATAAAAAAAAAAGTTTATTTCTGATGAAATGAGGAGGATATTCACCTGTAAAGTCAAGGCACAAACCATCACTGAGGAAGATAAGCAGCAAAGGCGGAGCAAGGTGTTTCTCGGGGGGGGGGGGGGGGGTAATCTCAAAAAATTTTTCTGCGAAAAATTTTTTTTCGCGGAACCAAAGTTTTCCGGACACAAATTCCGCGGAACATTCTCTTTTTGCGGAACCAAAAGATTTATTTTTGCCACCCGCGGAATCAAAATTTTTTCATGTGCCGCCCGCGGAACATTCCCTCTTTCGCGGAACCGAAATTTTTTTCACGTCCGTAAACAAAATTTTTCCCCCGTCCGTAAAAATTTGATTTGTATTTAATCTTTTTAATATTAATTTTTAAAATTTTACATCAAAAATAAATTTAAAAAAAAAAAAGTATTTTTTCAAATCTCGGGAGGGGGGGTAATTACCCCCTTTACCCCCTCCTTGTATCCGCCCTTGATAAGCAGCATGCTATTGAAACCAACACTGGTTTTTAGAATTATAATATTTTATAAATTTTTAAAAATTAGTTTCACTTGCCATGGTAAAAAGTGCAAGCTATTTTGATCCAAGTTTGCAAGTTTTGTTAGCGTGCACCTAGAAACGAACAGAATGCAGGGCAAAATGTGTAAATTATACTGCAATGGCAAGCGAAAACTCTTCTATTTTTTTATATTGAAAAAGATTAACCATCTCCAAATCAAATTTTAAAGACTCCTTTTTAAAATTTTTAAATTTAAAGTTCCCAAAAAGGATAGGAATTAAAATTGAAGATTTGATCCAGGATCTAGGATTAAGTTTAAGATCTAAATCTAATTTTTGAAAAGTGGATTGAATTTGAAATCGCAATCCCGGTTTAATGTTCGGATAGAAATTCTTTTTTATAGGATTTTCCCAATGACTGTTTGGGGTTCTAAATAAAAATAAAAATAAATATAAAAAATTTGAGACTAATTAAATTAAAATACATTTGTTAATATTAAAAAAAAAAAAAAACATGAAAACAAAAGGTTAAAAAAGATTGAATGTATATATAAAGAAAGCATGTGTAAATATTCAAAAAAAAAAAAAAAAAAAAACAGTATTCCAACTGGATCGGGCCCGCTTGCGGTGACCCTGGCCTTTTAATTATGAAAAAAAATATCATTACTATTCCAATCCAGTGCTTGCTTGAGGATTTGTTTACATTCATAGAATGCACAAATGCAATGAAAACAAAAATATTTCTCTATACATTTCCTATGGGAGAAATCGTAACTTTAAGAATTAATAACTCAAAAAGTTACAGAAATTTCGGGATGAAAATAATTTTCCTGTAATCCCTAGAAGGTCCTCTTTGTGCATACAAAATTTCATTTCAAAATTCCAACGGGATTGTTGACACAACTCAGAAACAGCCAAAAATATTTTAAATTGTGGACAATATAATTTAAAAAATTTGCTACAGGAAATATATTACAACAATTAGTAAGATTCAACTAATCTACTAGTAAAATTAGTAATACTAGGGAAAATACACCAGATAATACTTTCTCTTATTTAAAATACACAATGAATACAATTGCAAAATTATTAGCTCAAATTATTAAATTTATTGTATTATAGAGCTTAAATTTCTAGTCATGGCTTGAGGGCGAAGGGGGCGGGGGGAGGGGGGTTTGAACCCTCCAAAACTCTCCGTGGTCTATGCTTGTAAGTTATTGGACTGAAAAGAACTTTTTAATAATTGAAGATAGCCTATTGTATATATCTAAAGGCTACAACCTTCTTGTGAATTATTCCTTGGCAGAACTTTTTAAGTACTAAATATTTTTTTTAAACAATTTAGTAATTAATACATGGAGAAAATATTTATTTTGAAACTTTACAATATGTAAGAGTATCAAAGAAACAATTTTCAGAGGGGTAAAAATTTTTGTCTTCAGGTTGAAATGTTAATTTTGAAATAATCTGTAAATAAAGTAAACAGTTCGATTTCGAGGTTCTATTTTAATAACATTAAATAAATTATTAAATTTTTCAAAATATTTTTAAATTTTATAATATTTTTAAATTTTATTTTTATTAATTTTATTCCATAATCCAAATGCTATATAATTCAAAAATATTTTGTTGATATGTAAAAAACATTTCTAAGACTGGATTGTTGAAGCTGAATTTATGAAGCTAATAATATAAAATCTAATCTTAAAGTTAAAATCATTGACTTTTTATAGTTATGTTAATAACATAAGATTAAATAAAATGAATTAGTAACATCTAATTTATTTTTATTTTATTTATTTATTTAATGTTTAAAGTTGTAAAGTGAAATAATAAGCTTTTCGAATCCCATTTTACCGCCTCCTTAATTATCATCAAAAAGCTCGAATAGACGGAGTGTGAAAAGAAAGGGCCAACGAAAATGTATCAATTGTAATCATTTAGAACAAAAAAGTAGAATGGAATAAGTGATTTTCACTTTAGGCAATTCAAACTATTCCCGCGAAATAAGTGCATTGAATTTTATGACGTTAGAGCTTAGAAGAGACAGGATCATTAGCGCGATTCATGCTAGCCGGTTGTTAAAAGTGCACACGGCGGTTCTGTTACGATGGCAGTTTTATATGCATTGGCATTTATGATCCAATTGGCGTGAAACCTTGAATTGCATCTGGCTCATGAGGAGAGGCAGGAGTAGGAGCACGGAGAGCACGGAGGCCATCGGCACGTGCAGATTTGCCAAAGGGCTTTGCTTGCTGCTGAATAAAGTATCGAAATGAGCTAAATTAGTAAGCACTGAATTGAAACAACCACGTGGCTTTATTTCACTCGGATTTTACTTTTTAACAATCTTGCGCCTTCCTCTCTCTATCTCTCTTGAATTATAAATTATAAATAAAATACTTATCTATCATTTTGCCACTCTTTTTGTATGTAAAATAAAATTTTTTAAAGTGCATTCAAAAGAAGAAAATACGTATAGTGAGTCACAGAGTGAAAAATTAATTAAAAGTTTAATAATTATTATTAGATAAAAAAAAGTAAAATTTATTAAAAATTTTTCTTCAATAAAAATCGATTTTAAGGCCGTCTTTACGGTTGTCTACGTTCAAGACAGAAGAGATTACGTTTTGTTTGATTTGATTATATTTTCAAAGTAAATGGAATATTACTGAATATAGTAAAAATTAGGAACCGACCGAATATTCGGTTTCGGTTTCGGCCAGTTTCGGCCAAAAATCCTGGTTTCGGTTTCGGCCAAAAAGTAGCCGAAACTTTCGGCCGGCCGAAACCTGAGTTTGAAAAGATGGGATGAGGCTACCATGCAAAAAAAAATATGTCAAATGATTTGTACTTGAGGGAGAAAAAAATTTAGCTCACGGGAGGGGAAAAAAATTTTCAGCAGGGCGGAAAAATTTCAAAAAAAAAAAAAAAAAAAGGTAAAATGATATGAATTTTTTATAGGAAATACCAGTTTCGGTTTCGGTTACGGTTTCGGCCGAAACTAAGATTGAGGCCGAACATTCGGTTTCGGTTTCGGCTGAAAATCTTGTTTCGGTCGGACCCTAGTAAAAATATAGTCGACTTGATTTAAAAATGTGGTGTGTCTGGTCTCACAGCACACAATTTTGGTAATTGATAGTTGTGTTCTGTGCTTGTCACACCATATTTTTTGTGTTTGCATATACGATATTTAGTTTCCGACAGTACAGTACTTTTGAATTCAAGATATACAATTTATAAACATAGAAAAATGTTATCATGGCAACCATTTTTCCTATGAAGTACAAGAGTAAGGTGTGCTTCAAACAATTTTGAGGGCAATAGACATTTTAAAAAGAATCAAAAATATAGGGTAAGAGAAAGTAAAATAATTGATTGAAAATAAAAATTGATTTTGAGAAAATTGCAAAACAAAACTGAAAAAGTAAAGTATTACTATTCTTTGGCTGATTTTATTTAAAAACTTGTTTTCACGCCTCAGGATGGTCCTAACTAAAATATCAAATTTCGGAACCTCATAGCTCATTTCCTTCCTACTTCATTTTGATTACAGACCATTTTACGAGACCACTTTTTTGGACTCAGAGGACCTGAAAACGTGTATTTCCATCAAAATCTCGACATGAATGAAGTTTACCAAAAATTATATGTTAGCATTTAAGGAAGTGTGTGACCAGGCGGGAAAATGATAAATAAATAAAAATTCTTGAGCCAGAAGTCATGCTATCTGACGAATGTTCACACCTACAGTAAGTATGTCAGGAGTTGCCAAGAGCCCATCTAAGATCTAGGCAAACATAGGACATATCTTGATGAAGGCCGGAAGAATCGGCCGAAACATTAAATTAGATTTTAATAGAAGAAATTTTGGGGTCGGCATAATAAGAGAGCAAGTGGGTGTTAGACTATTGCCAGTCCTAGTTCGGATCGCCCCTGAATGTTTATATTTGAATTTATTATCAGTTAGAAGATGTAAGATGATGGCACCAAAAGATTTGTATACTGACTAGATCCATGATTAAGAGTCACCTGAGCTGTCCTAACATAGTTGTTTTTTTCGAACATAAAGGGAACTTGTATAGATAGATAGAAGGCAGGCTCAATCCCCTCCCCTCAATTTAGTGAGAAATGGTTTTGATTTGCATGCTTGGACTAACCCAGCTCTATGACAGGCAAACGATCCGTTACGAAGCTCCCGTCACGAGCCAATCAATCCCACTAATTATGAGTAACGATCGAGCTCGTCCCCCACGCTTCCGACCAATTAGCCAGATCTGACCGCCACGCTACCTGTTCCCTACAGCCTCCCCCCTCCCCCAACTCACACTCTTGATCCATATCATAAAGTTTTTTTTTATTGAAAAAAAAAAAAATTATACGACGATCATCTCTTGGCATATACTGATACCTTCGCACCTCTTTGACTAATTAGTCATCGCTGACTGCTACAGAACCTGTCTACTAAAAATTTATTCTACCTCATTCACTACATTTAACATATTTATTTCTAAGATAATTATTTTATACAAAATTCACAACTAAAATTAACATAAGCTGGAGGGTGGAGGACGAGGAGGAAGGGACAAGGTCGAAATTAAAAAAAAAAAACCTCAAACAATTTTGGTAAAAAAAAAATTCCTATTCAAAAAGAAAAAGTTACTAATATATATGTAAATTTAAAAAATAAAAGACTGAATCTAGAGATAAAAATTCTAGCGGAGATCTAATGGGTTAAAATGACAAACGACGAAACATTTTTAGCTTGTTTCGAAATATGCAAGGCTTCATAAATTTTCTGTCAACACCTGAGCTTCTAAAATGCCGGATCTCAGCATGAACCTGTACTAGGAAATCAAATATAGAGTGTTATTACCCCCTCAGCATCATTCATCGGATTAACTAACGAGTCAGAGCGAACTTGTTAATTGCGTGCAAGCCCAAAACGGTAAATCAGAGAGGGTTTAAGAAGCTTAGCTAAAACGTAAGACTACTTGTCTTGTTCCAAATACGGTAGGCTGAAACAGGGGTGACTGAAAGATGAGGTGCTCTTGAAACCATCCGGGTATGATATGCCAAGTTAACGATAACAACCCTTATTACCGCCCCCCTTCTCCCTATAGCCCTTTCCTTAATCCGTTTCGGTCAATAAACTGACCACAGGGCAGCTTCAAAGGGAAGAGATCAAACAACTTATTAGAAATCAATTCATAATACATCTAAATTAATCTAATAAAGTCGATGAAGTATTTTATTAAATAAGATAATAAATCTTTGACCGTTACGAGTTTGTACATATTGGAAAACATTGTTTATTTCAATCTTGCTGGCCAGCGATAATTCAGAATCGTTTTTAATTAATTGTCATGGATTAATAAACACAAATGAAAATGTCGACACGGTAAAGCCAAAAAGGTCACTATTTTTAACAGACCCAATTGTATATCGACTAAATGTATTATATTGCCGGGTTTTATTTTCATTGGCGATCTATATCCCGAGTGTTTTTTTTTTTTTGTTTCTCCTCGAGCTGTTTGAATGGCATTTAATTTAAGTAATTAAGAGAGAACGGCGTGAAACGGAATAAGATGTTAGTTGAGCAACAGGCTTGAAGAGATTGTAAAACATCTCGAGGCCTCGAGATGGACCTAACTAGCGGTGATTCTGGAGGGGAATCGAGATATCTCTATTAGGCACATCCCAAGTCCAGGTGCCGATCGAGCCGGGTCTGTTGCAGGGACCAGCCATCTTGGCTAATGATAAAAGAATCATGATTAATGATCAAAGAGGCTTTAACTCGCCACTAGCCTTGTAATAGGTCGACAGAAACGCAAAGAAAAAAAAAAAAAAAAAGAGAGAGAAAACATCCGAGTTACTGAGATAGTTGGGTGCTGGATAAAAAAAAAAAAAAACTCGAGCAGATTGTTGGTCGTCCGGGTATGTCGTCGAGAAAGGGGGACGATTTTTGGGGAGGTTTGGGGAACAGGGACTTCCCCTAACGTTGCGCTTGGGCAGAGATCAGTGACAGCCGGAGGCACGAACAAGCCATCAACACCTCATCTTGTTTGTGACTTTTTAACTTCTTTCAAAATTAAGATTTGTCCATTTGGAAAGTGTTTTGAAATATGAGACAGATATAAATACTATTTTAAATTAATTTTTTTTTTTTCAACCAAATCCGTTATTGTAAAATTCAGTAAATTGTGAGTTCAAATTCTTCGAAAATAAAATTTCACGAATGTGGTATCTGAGGCCATTTAGACCTTTTTTTTTCTAAATTCAAAGACTTTTTCACTGTAAATAAGAAATTATTTTTTGAAATAAAATTAAAATTAATAAAATAATGAAAACAACGGAAATTCTTACTCTAATTTAGTCATTCAGAAGCGTAAAATAGCGAATCTGATTCTCGGAAATGAATCCTCTTTAATGTACTGAATGAAATTGCATTGAAGTTATTGCTGCTCACTTGATATTAAAAAGTCATTAAAATTCTCATTAAAATGCTGACGAAGAGGAGAGTCACTAGTTTACGTGTAGTTTGTTTTAATAATTTTTTACTTTCTCTTAGCCTATATATGAAATATATAGAGAGAAAAGTATTCGATCATGTCAAAAATTCGATGTCGAGATTTTGATGGATATACATGTTTTGAGGTCCCCTGAGTCCAAAAAGTGGGTCCCGCAAATTGGTCTGTGTGTGTGTATGTATGTGTGTGTGTCTGTATGTGTGGACAGATTTTTAGCATGAAGGAATTGAGCTACCGGATTGAAATTTTATATTTAACTTAGGTACCTTCCCACACGCTCAAAATAACTTTTGAACAAAATCGCCAAAAAGTACTAGTACTTTACTGATGTACTTTTTCAGTTTTTTTCGATTTTCTCAAAATTCCCTCCAAGGATTTTTTTAAAATTCAAAATCAATTATTTTTTAGATGCTCTTTAAAATGTATATTCTCATTTTGCCGTTGAAATCTTCTGGAGACCACTTTACTCTTGTTCTTCATAGGAAAGATAGAAATGGTTGCCATGGTAACGGAATTTAAATCTTTTTCTTTTTATTAGATTAAAAATCAATTATTATTTAAATTCCCATTTATTTGTGTCTTTAATTGCTTAGGAGAAAACATATATATATCTCTCTCTCTCACTTGCAAACATTATCGCCTGTCTCTCCGCCTTCTCTCATAGGGCTAATGTTAATTTCCTATAGGGATTTGTATGTTAATTTCGATTCAAAAGGGGGTCCCCTTTGAAACTTTTTAGGCATTTAAAATTTTTTTTTCCAATTCTTATGAAATTTTGTATTTATTTACGATTCTCTATTGTGTATAAAATGTCCAAATATGAGATTAAAATTTTTAAAAATAACCATAGTTTATTTGAAGCAGTCAACATTTAAAATCCAAGTTTGAAACTAAGGTGCTATCGGAAACTAAATATATCTCGACACAAAAAATCTGGTGTGACCAGCACAGTGCGCAACTTTCTCTACCGAAGGGTAAGAGAAAGTTGTGGCTGTCGCCAGTCACACCAGATTTTTCCATTTGTTTCGGTCTTGAGACTTTGGTTTAATGGTTAGGCAACCCAAATGACCCTCTTATTTCGATTAATTGCTTCATTGCGGAGCGCGCATACTTAAAGCGAGATTGAAAGCTCAATCAAAAATTATTTTTAACTATAGATTGTTAAAAATATTTTCAGATGTACGAACACCAAAAATAAATTTCAAATATTTATGGAGATCTGGCGACTGACTTGCAAAATACGCCGTTTCGGTCGGAACCATCATCAGTGATGATAGATTTTATATTTTAAACAATTGAATTTAGGCCTGATGATGGTTCAATCAGTGGCGTAATTTCAACTTTTTCTTGAGAGGAGGGGGGGGGGCAAACTTTTCTTAAAATTTACTTACAAATAGATACTAGAATTCGGCCGCAAGATATTTAATTAAATTAATTTTTTACAGTTTATATACCCGTAGATTTACGTATTTAGAATAATATAAAATTTAAAAGATCAGAGCCATTGAGGGGGGATGTCCCCCCTCCAATTTCGCCTCTGGATTCAATGAAACGGTGTATTTTGTAAGTCAGTCATCAGATCTTAAAATATTTGAAATTTATTCTTGGCGCCGTTGAAACTTAAAATTAAATTTAATTAAATTATCAACTAATTACAGAAAAATAAATAGCACAAGGTTAAGTTTATTTTAGCTTTTGCGAGTTAACAGTTTGTGTCATATCTCATTAACGTCGAAATGCGCGTAAGCTAAAATAAAATCCTTTGAAACTTAACCTTGTGTTATTTATTTATTTATCTATAATTAGATGATAATTTAATTAAATTTTGAATTAATTTAGAAACTTATTGAGAGCGAATATCAAATTTAAAGTCCGGTGTGGACGTTAATTATACAATATTAAAGAAATTTTAAAGTATAAGCAAAATTCTCAATTTACACGTATCTAGTTAATCATACAAAAATCAATTAATATATTCAAAAAAAAAAAAAATTGTAGGTCGATTTTATCCTTTAAGTTGTTGGAGTTATGATAAATGATTTATTAGACAATATATATCAGAGTTAAAAAAAAAGATCAAATTAAATAAAAATTATATATCAGTAAAGAAAATTTAATAACAACAATTGAAATAATGACTCAAGTTGTTCTCATAATTTAGTGTTTGAATGAATGTGTAATCTCTTAATGCTTTTTGTCAGAACCAAGAGGTCATCAAATATACATTCGCCATCTCACTAAAACGTTACAACTTAAAAAAAAAAGAAATGAAAAATTCAGTTTATTCTATTGAACGGGGGACACGAAAAAACTTGGCATTTATCGATTAACAATGTTACGATTATATACGGGGAGAGAAATAATATAAAGATGCAGTTTGACAGGCGTGACTTAAAATATGTTCATAGATAAATGGTTTTAAAGCAAATGGTTTTCATGATTAAGTCATATAAATGATGCCATTTGTGGGCTGCAGGAGGATTAGCGGTCATAAGGGAAAAGGAACAACAAAACTGTGGGTGAAGACAGGTCCAAGATGCCGTTCCCGACCCTTACTGTTTTTTTTTTTGGGGTTGTTGCTTGTCTCCTTCTTTTTTCGCCCAGTTGATCCCTTTACCCTTCTCGAGGGTTAGTAAGATATTGGAAAGATGCCCGACAAGCAAATCGTACATCTCTCTCTTTTACTCTATCAACATTTAGACTGAGACACAAACATTGAACATGTATATAAAACAAATGGCCGTCCATTGTCATGCATGGTAAATGTTTCGGGAACTTTTCACGTTCGAAATTGTTTCCTCGACCGTGAATATTTGGCGCCTCTTTGCGGGGCAATGGAGTGCGGATCATTTCACCGGGTGAAATGCAACCAACGTTTTCTCGGCCACAAAATAGTCTAAAGAAAAAGATATGATGAACAATGAGGCCAAAAATGGATTGCCAAACATTTAACATCGAGTACTAAACGCTTTCTATTTATTGAAACAGCTCCCCCATGTTAAGACAGAACGTTTCCCACTTCCTGAACAATACCAATAAAATTCCACCCAAATTTGTCATGAATGTTTCTAAATAGAACATTTACGACGAAGATTGTAAATTCGAATGCAAAGAGATAGATTTACTGTTTTTAATAATAGTAAGAGGGGCGACAAAGTTATTTTGATTAAAACATCTAAATGCACGAATAATACAATAAAAAAAAGATTGTATATCACAAATTAAAAAGCTTTTTTAGCTAAGTTAATTGGAAAATTATAGAACCTTAAAAAGTCATTAGCCTTAAGGGTATAACATTTATGAGTTTCTTTAAAAGAAGCAGTAATATTTTTGTTGCCAAAAAAAGTAAAAAATTACCATAAGCATGCTTAGGGAATAAGGGCGAAGTGTTATCTCACAAACACTTGTATAAGCCATATGCACTTAGATAAGAATCGAAATTAATCTGCTGGTGGCAGTGATTACGTCCTGCTCTTACTTATCAGGAACAGACTCGAAAGCGATTCACGTTAACAGGCAATTAATTGTGTACGGTGTGCGGGGTCTATTTGTTCCAAATAAACAGGGGCATATGGCACAAGTGGGGGGAATTTAGAGAGAATCTCACAAATCATTAAATAAATATATCCTTTTTGATTAATAAAATGAATTCTTAAAGAGTAGGGATTAATGAGAATTAGGAATATAATAATTCTATTAAATTCGAATTGGATCACCGTATTATCTTCAGTATAAATATTTATTTATTTAAATTTTTAGATCTCAGACCGCACTTTATAGTTAGTCCGGTTAATGGTGAAAGTGATTGACCGGACTATTGATGTATATGCTACATGTACAGAGCAAACTGTTTTTTAGAGAAAACTAGTTTGTCCTGAGTGCGTTACGATAAAATGGTTACTCTTAGGCCAAACTAGTTTATCCCAAGTGCAAGATCCCGACCTAGTCTGTTTCGGTCCGTTGCAGTAAGGTTCTCCTTAGAGAAAAAAAGAAAACAATTATTAGGGGAATTTTTAATTATAGACCACATTTTGTTATTAATTATTTATTAAAAATATAAATACTGTACGTTTCGACTGCTTATTCTGCTGTTCACTTAAATCGGAGCAAATGCACAGTACTTGAGAATGGCTGCAGAATAAGCAGTCGAAACGTTGTACAGTATTTATATTTTTAATAAATAATTAATAACAAAAATGTGGTCTATAATTAAAAATTTCCCTAAAATAATAATAATTCAAACCACAAAAGCTTTCCCCCCCCCCCCCCCTCCCCCCCCCCCCGAAAAAAAAAAACATCCCCGGTTCCCCCCCCCCCCCCCCAAAAGGGCCCCGGACCACAAAAGCTTTAATAAACACAAATTAAAACAAGTTTAGGGAATTCTCGGCTTCGAAAGTAAAAGACAGACCAAACCTTTTTAGGACAAACTAGTTCGTCCTAAGACAAACTAGTACAATCTAAGTGCCTTAAGATAAAATAGTTTGTCCTAAAAACAGTTTGACCTGTAACATATATATATATATATAATCAAGAAACCTAATTTTTTTGAAAACCTGGCATTTTTATTCAGTATATTATACTGGAAGACCGTTGCAGCCAAAAATCCTGGATGCTCACAGAATACCGAAGCGTTTAGGGTCAAATTTTTGAGGATCCCGAAACTTTTCAGTATTCTGTGAGCATCCAGAGGCTTTTAATTTTTGGCTGCAACTCTCATCCAGTATAATATCCATATCTAGAGCCACTTCTTCAAATACTTCTTATTTCGTAAATTGCCGAAGAATAAAGAAGTCACTATGAAATTATTGACCAAAGAAAACAGAGTAGATAAATTTTCAAAATATATAATGGAGAACTGAAATTCAAGTACAAAATAATTTTCAAATTCAAACGAATGGGGCATGGGTTCCACGTTGGGAAATACTGGTCTGTAATATTTAGAAATAAAAAAAAAAACTTATTAATTTTAGATTCATGTCATCCTATAAGAGTTCAAACATTTTCTTTAAATTTAAATTTTTTTTTCTACTTTTATTGTAACCTTTGTGTTACAGCCCGTGACACGTTTAGTTAAACAAAACAAAAATTTCATAAAATATTAAGGAGATATTTAAAAGAAATTCGAGGCTTTTTGCAGGTCACGTCGCTCCCAACTACAATCTGACCACCCTAATATTAACAAAGTTTCGTCTCAGAGTAGGGAAAGGTATTAATTTCTCATCTAGCTGACTTGAAGATAGAACAAGTGGCTTAGAAGACGATAATCATCTATCTATATATCTCAAAAAAAAAGTCGAAATTCATCGAGTGATTATGTCAAGAGAAAATACGACAGAATCTTTCATTTATATGTTATTTGCCAAAGACATGGAGGAGGTAAACATTTCCATTTGATTAGTTTGAGGGAAGAGAACACAGAGGCGTAATTTAATCAAATTCAAAGGAGCTCTAAACACGTTTAAAACAATAAACAAATCTCTGTTCACAAAGATAAGTAGGCATAAAATAGTGATATATACAATGACGGCCTAAAGGATGGAACAATAAAATTTTTGACTAAAGAGACAGATTTTAAATTTATTGAATTTTTTCAAGTGAAGGGAAGAAATCGTTTTTTTTTTTTACTATTATTAGAATTAAAAAAATAGAAGAGAGGAAGTTTTAAGAAAATAATAAAAAAGCATTAGTTTCAGTGACGTCATTTCAACTTTTTCTTGGGGGGCAAACTTTTTTTTTATTAAAATTTAGTTACAAATAGGTAATCAAATTTGTCCAAAATATATTAATTGTTTAATTTTGTACAGTTTATATACTCGTTTTGAAATATTTTATTTAGAATAATATAGAATTTTATGAAAATCAGTGCCCTTTGGGAGGGGGGGAATGCTTCTCCCCCCCAAATGACGCCACTGATTAATTTTTGCAATCAATATATAAGTCAGTCAGAAGTATAAATAAATAAATTCACTTTGTAAAAATTTTTAAAACTTTTTAAAATTAAAAAAAAGTAGTCAAATTAATGTGTAGATAATATATTTTTTTATAACAAGCTTATATAAATACACACTTTTGTATGTTGGCAATGGCCACTGACCGCGGAAAAAAAATTAACGTAAAATTTTAAAAATTTTGTTTTAGATATATGAAGATCGAATGAGATGGTTAAAACATCGAAAATTTTTATATATAGAAAAAAATTTTTCATTTTCATTAAATTAAACAAATTTTTTTTTCTTAAATTTTGTACATAAAATATAAATTTCTTAAACCGTAAAAAGCAGCTAAACAAACAAATAAGACAAATTAATTAACACAATAAATAAGTGAACAAGTAAGGGCCGATTGCTTCAGTTATAGTCAACTATCAAATCTATCCGACCTATAGAAAATCATGGATGTAGTAAACAAGAAACAAGTTTATTAGAGTCTAAAAAAAAAATGAGTTTTTTCACATATAATTAGCTACCTATGGTATAAGGAAAGTTTCGTGAAGTTGGCAACTTAATAAATATAAAACTCATTAAAACAATAAAAAATAAATTAAAATAGGGTGGAAGTAAAAAATATTAAAATTGTATATAATTAAAGCTAATTAATTTTTTTAACAAAAATTCAAAAATCTCCATAAAAAATTAAACTTCATTTCCTAATTTCCTAATTTCACCCCTATACCGAATTTTGGGTCTCGTTAACAGCGATCTGGACTCTTATTTAATCATATGATTAGCTTAACTAAATGTGAAGACTCGAATGCCATAGCGAACTAGCTTATTCGAGAGATAGCTAGTTAATAAGAAGTGAAGCAACCGAGAAGACTAAGAAATCAAAATTTTAAAATTCGACAATATTTAGACTGACTGAGAGAATTATAGATTATAGTATCGAAGGTTTTTAATCTTTGAATGGGTTACTTATCTAATATCCGAATTTAACGAGGCATTGGGTTGAATTCAGAGAATATTTCTTCAATATCTTCCTTGATTAAACAGCGAAGAAAACTTATAAAGAGATGAGTGTTTTTGAATAACTTTAGTAAAACATTATAGTCGCTTCCGAATTGTGATTAATTATTGTTGACGCGTTCGATTTAATGAAGAAAAGCTGTAAGCGAAGATGAACCGCAATATCTGTCAAATCTTTTGATCATATTCCACCCCCTGTGTGTGTCAACTTACGAGCGGCACGAATAGTGAGGGAATTGCACAAAGTTAAAGCCAGGTGGGATAAAGAACGAAGAAGGGGCGAAGGGCCAGCAGGTTGGCCCTAGGGCCCTGATGAGCTATTGATAAGTCGAACGTGTTGGCGCCAGCTGAACCAATTACCAGAGGACCAAGGACGAAGGACAGGGGATCCCCTTTGCTATCAGCCGGGGATTACCTCAGCCACTTTGTCATATTGATACGGATTTTCAGATCCAGATAGGCTGATCCTTTTCAGCGGGAACCGAGTGCATACCAAATAGCCCCGAGGGCGGAAACCACTGGCCATCGTAAATAAGAAATCAACAAACAAGATGGATGTTCGAGTCGACTCTATACATGGCAAAACAAGAGGTATTTCTCCGAAGTCAAGAAGCAAGTTGCATAGCTTACACCGTCTTGGTACCGTTATCAAAAATGCATAATTGACAAAACCTCGCGGCGGCAAACAAGTCATAATTTAATTCTATCGTTGTCTTAAATATCCGCCACCTTTCGGACTACATTCCTCTAGTTTAGCCATTAGTTTATGATGAGTTTTTCTGTTGGTGCAAATCACCAGTAGACATGGTTTTTTTTTTTTTCACAAAGCATTCCTCGCCCCCCTCTCACCCCCTAGAGGTGTGCAAGCATCTTGTCAGCCTGAGGCGGGGCAAGGCCGATCCTTTTTAACCGATTGTCTTCTATGTAAATAGCCGAGCAAAATACCACATAAGCAAAAGAAAAGAGTAATAATTTTAATAGTTTAATTAACTAAAAAAAATATATATATATTTTATGATAAAATGCAAATCATTTATTGCATTTACCATGAGTAAAGAGGATTTAATAATTTTATTTCAATTATTAAAAAAAAAAAAAAAATACCAAAACAGGGAGCCGGCAAAAAAAAGATAGTAGCAGCTGTTTACTCTAGATAAAGTGAAGGCATATGCTCTGTGGAAATTTATTAATAATTAGGTTATGTGTCAAATTGAAACGTTACTTAATTTTATTACTTATCAATTGATAAGCCGAAATGGACGTAAAATATAAAACTTTTATAGAGAGATATTAAAATTATTGCATACAATTTTAAAAGAATCAAATTTTATATTCTTTATTTTAGTCATAAATTTTGATTCCCATTAATCTTTATCATTTAACTAACATTAATGATATACTAGGTGATACGCTTTAGGCTGGTCGTCTACTGGAAGCGTAAACGCGCGACCGCTACAAGTGACGCAATAAGCGACAAGGGTCGTACAGTGCAAGCGATTTCGCGCTGCAATTGATATAAAATATATATTTCTAAGTGAATTTAAAACAAATCCATATCATTTTAATAAATAATTAAATTTAAATTTATAACCAAGATAAAAATGTCGAAATTTATTTATTTTCACCCAAAATTTTAAAATAATCTTATTTTATCCCACAAATTGAATATCGACATTTTTGTGCTTGTTTGATTTAATTGCATCAATTTTATTAAAAAGAAACACTGTTGTTTTTTTTGACCATGAGTGTATTTTAGATTGGGAAAATCACAGGGATAGACGCAACAAAGCGCTAGAGATCCCATTCATTTGGGATCGGTAGCGTGTTGTCGCTCCAAGCGAGTAGTCGCGTTGTACTGGACGAGCTTCAATTAATTCACACTCATTGGGATCTGACGCTTTTTGCCGCTCTTGTAGCTCAAGCACGTTGTCGCGCGCTTACGCTTCCAGTGGACGACCAGCCATAAGTTTT
Source organism: Euborellia annulipes (assembly GCA_023213315.1). Lineage (NCBI taxonomy): Eukaryota > Metazoa > Arthropoda > Insecta > Dermaptera > Anisolabididae > Euborellia > Euborellia annulipes. The sequence continues at coordinate 157,467 of JAKCPI010031846.1, read as the reverse complement.
TATTGGTGAAATAATATGCCGCGTAATAAATAAGTATATTACTTCACCAATAAAAACTTGAAACATGTCACCTAGTGTATCATTTAAAATTAGTTAAATTGATATATTTTTACATGCAATTAGATCCAGTTTAAATACAATTCGTTTCGTTTTTTAAATTTGTATAATTACAATTGAATGGAGAAATTGGTTCGTGTTTGATTGCTGGAAGATAGGCAACCAAATAGGCACTCATTGCTCTTAATGGCCATTTGGGTTGCCTAACTTCCAGTAAACCTACACGAACTAATTTCAACAATCAGTGATAATTGGTGATCCTAGTGTCAATATATCGGCCAAAGGGATGATGATATAACGGCAGCAAATTGACTACGAATGTGGAACGTCCCTCGTTCGAGTTTGGCATCATCTCGCAAATCCATAATAGATTGAAAAAAAAAAAAAAAAAAATTGTGAGAGATTTTAACACTGTTTTAATTTGTAATTTGAAACAAAACTAAAAATTTTAGTTTTTCTCTTTATGAGTTTAAGGAAAAATTCTCCCGTAATAGATAATTTTAATTACTTTAACTGGGTGAATCCTTTTCTCCACAAATAAAGTAAATCTCTATTTTGGATATAAAATTACGAGAAAAATCGCATTTATCAAGTAAAATTAATTCAAATTCCAAGTATTTTTATTTTCCTTAAAAAATTAAAATTATTTAATTTTCGTGAACAAATCATGTTCATTAGAATCATAATAGATTTATTTTTTCAAAATTGAAAAAAAAATAAATAGATCATAAGTCCTGATTAAGGGTATGATTAGTGTCAATGATGACAAATAATTATTTTTTTCCTTGAGATTGAATCATAAGGCAGCATCTTAACTTAATAAACTAAAGTGGCGTAACTATTAATACATTGATTGAGCCAGTGGCGTAACCAGGGGGGGGGCGAGGGGGGCCCAGGCGCATCGGGCCCTTGGCGCCCCCGAAACCGGCATAGGCGCCCTACGGCCTCTAAGATATAGCCCAGCGAATGTGATTTTATCATATTCTTTTCATCGATTGTCTTAAAAAACTGATTGTTTTCTTTTAAAATTATATTACAACTTGAATTCTACTATTTTAAATGAATTTAATTCCAAAAATAATAAATAACGTATATAGAGGCTTTATAATTAAAATTTTTTTTATTTTCAATATATAAGCCTTAATTTGATGTTTTAGGCTGTGGAGATTTACTCAGGATTCGTATAAGCCTTAATATTTAATTTTGGAATTCAAAATTTTTTTAAGCATGAAGGAATTTAGCTATGAGACTGAAATGTTATATTTAAGTTAAACACCCCCGGGACCGTGAAAATAAGCTTTTAATCAAAATCGGCCAAATAAGTACTAGTATTTTACTGATGTAGTTTTTCAGTTTTTTCGATTTTCTCAAAATGAAAGGGCTTTTACCATTCTTCAGGCCTGCCCGAGCCCGCCCGGAATTTTTTCAAATCCGCCTATTCCCGCCCGAGATTTAGTGAATGAATGAACGAATGTCTAGCAATTTTTAAATAAAAATTTCATTTGCATGCCCGTCGAAATAAAATACTCTATTTTAAAAGTTTTTATTCTTCCGATATTTTTCCGAAAATTGAATAGTTTTTGAAATAATCACAGAAGAAAACGACATTTTTCGTAAAAGCAAAGAAAAATCAAAACAAAATCATACAGGTGTCATTAAAAAATATGTAAATATAAACAAATTCGCTGAGAAAATTACTGGATGCAAGAAATTTGCCCGCCGAAGGCGGGCCAAGGGGTCCAGGGCGGAGCCCCCTGGAAAATCGGCGCCCTAGTTGAGCTTCGCCCCCCCGCCCTCAAAGGCTGGTTACGCCGCGCCCCCGCCCGCAGGTACAAGATTGTCGCATTCCCCCCCAAAAAAAAAAAAAAAAATTAAAAAATTAAAAAAAAACTTGTTACCATAGAATTCCAAAAATTTTAAATTTTAATACCATTTCATTATTTTAAAAAATAACAAATTTTTTTTTATTCAAACTTTAACACAATTTTAATAATTCAATAATAAAACACCTTTCTTTATATCCAAAATTCTTCTCCATCTAATGATGGCATTTACAGGGGCGCCGGAACGAATTTGATTCAGGGGGGGGGGCAAAAAAATTTTTTTTATATGTTCAAATAGTATAAAACAAAAACAAATCTACTATAAAACTTTAAAAATTTTAAATAAAATCACAATTTTAATAAATTAAAATTTTAAAAAATTTGCTAGTGATTTTATCAAAAATTTTTGGAAAAAATTTGGAAAAAAAATGAATTTCTTACTCTTTTAATTTTGTTAATTAAGAAGATTTTATTTTTCAAACGTAAAAATATATCATTTTTAAAAATAAATGAAATAAAAGAAGAAATTTTGCCCCCCTCTGCCCCCCCCCCCCTATAGGATGTCAAGGAGGGGCCCAATGTACCCCTTGCCCCCCTCCCAGTTCCGGCGCCTATGGGCATTTAGAAACACTGAAGAAAAATCTTTTTTTATATAGAAAAGTTTCTAATTCAAATGAATTGAAGGAAATTCCATAAATAATAAAATTTGAATGTGAAAGGGACATAACAGATGTAATAAACTCACCAACAATTTGTGCATAATGAACATCAAGCGATGACTTACCTATAACAAAAAGAAAGAAAATATATTAGAATCGATATTATTAAGATTAAGATCGGATATGAGAGGCGCAGTTGTGGCTCAGAATCGGTTTAATTTTGTTAGCGACCGACAGGGGCTCAACGTGTCTTCTGGGGAATTCCCTAAGTCCTTTTAACGGAGCCGCAATATACAACCCGCTTGATCCACGTTGACATTCAAATTTCTTTCTTGCTATCTATATATTTGATAAAGGCCGAGGGAGAGAGGGATATATATATGCACATACTCTATATTGCAAAAGTGAAAATAAGCAAGCCGAAGGGATGGATGGATCACTTGTGGTTTTCGAGTTGCTCATGATCAAACCAACGTGGCAGAAAAATGAAACACCAAATCCGCCTTATTTTTTCTTTTTTTTCTCTCCCGCCCCTTCTGAGTTAAAGTCGAATTTTTTTTTAACACTCTCCGCTGATCTGTTTGCTCGCGTTTTATTTGGCAAATTAAATTTGTATGTTATTACATTTTTGCCAAGTCACCCCACGCATGGACCCCCTAGCTGCACAAATTAAATCACCGCCTCTCCGATGATAAAAAAAATAAGATCGAGAGTACATATTTCAATTTTTAAGGCTCGAATTCACACAGTGATTACTTTTTTTTTTTTCTGTCGGTATAAAATTCAAGCCCCGGACGACAAACACTTGATCAGGAAATTCTCTAGCGATGCTTTTGGACAAAGCGCGCTGTGGCGGATAACATGTGTGCTAGCTAGCTCTCTCTTATCACAAAAAGAGATTAAATCCCGATCTCGTCTTGGCCTGGGTAGCTTTCATGTTCAAAAGAACAGAAACTACAGGGAGAATTTCATATATAGACAAGCGAGCTTCCATAAAGAATGCACACTGGTTGGTCTGGGTTGCATTTCCATTAGGTTCTCGTTTATACCACTTGGCTTGGTAAACTTAATCGAATTGAAGATCTTGTCAAGAAAGGCCTTTTGCATAGAGGGTTGTGTGAGAAGGGAACAATTTCAAATGCAAAAATACAGGGTATCCCCCCACCCCGGCCATTATTCGAGCAAAGCAAAAGACAACTTGCATTGCAAATATAAACTCGATTCGATTTTAGAATATCATTTTTTTTTATTTTTTTTTTTTTTTTGAGAGGAAATAAAATTTGTGATTAAAGTATTATAGATGATATCATGAATATATACATATTTCGTTTGTTGAATTTATCTTTGATAATTATACCATCTTTGTTATCTTGTGTTCACAATTCATAATTTAAGGGAAAGGTCGCGAAATTTATTTTTTATACGACTTAAACATTTTTCGATACTTTTTTGTAAAAATTATGACTAATTAATATTTTTTTTAATCAGCAAAAAGAAAATATTTATCAAAGAATTGAACAAATATTTAGATTATTATGGCGATAATCAATTCAGGGGAAGGAGAGTGGGGGTTACGATTTAGTTTATAGACTCTTGTTTGAAATTAAGCAGGATCTATTGGAGAGGTGGGTAAAATAATCGATGAATCGATTATTATTCTATTATTTTCCTAAAAAATATTAGATTATTAAAAAAAAAATATAATCGATTATGAAAAATATCCGATTATATCCCTAAAAAAAGCGCGGAAAATTTACTAAAAAAAAGGTCGAATGAAATGGATTTAATTATTTAGTTGGTTATTATTAACCATAATCGATTATTTTTCATAATCGATAATCGATTATTTTTTCCTTAATCAAATACTCCTAGAGGTGTTAAAAATATTTAAAAGAAATATAAACATTTGTAAAAATGAAAAGACAATAAAATTTCAAACGTCAAAATGATTACATCTCCGGTTATATTGTTTAGGAACTCTTTTTTTGTCCTGATTTGGGGGGGGGGTATCCCAAATTCTAAAAGGCGGGTAAAAAATCATTTTCATGGTTCAAATTTCAATAATAAAAAAATATTTTGCTTGAAATTTTTACCCTGGGTCCGGGTCTTTTGAGCTCCAACTTTAAATTTAAAAAAATGATAATTTTGTTTGACAATTTTGTACTAAAGTCAAGAAGAGACCCTTGACCTTGGCTCAGAGGTAGAGCATTGGCTTCTGATACCAAAGATCAGGGGTTCGGACCCCGTCCTAGGGGACAAAATTTATTTTGAATTGAATCAATTGAAATAAAAAGGGATGAGGTCTGAATGACCTCCGATGCCGAAAAAGGCATTAAAACGAATTTTAAAAAAGTTAAGAAGAGCTATTATATAAAATTAGTTTTAGCAAATTTTTAAATGTGGTGAACGGCGTATTGAAATATAGCAGAGGGGCCCGGTCTCGGCGGCCCTGACAACAGGATTAGGCTACCCAACCAAGGGCGGATACAAGGGGGGGATAAAGGAGGTAATTACCCCCCCCCCCCCGAGATTAAAAAAAATATTTTTAATGTAAAATTTTAAAAATTAATACTTAAAAATTTGATTTGTATTTATATTCTGGCAAACAAACAAGTACAGAATGCGCCTTTAAATTACCGAAATTAAGAAAAAATGATGTGCTGTGCGACGAGTCACACCAGATTACTCCCCCCCACCCGCCCTTGTACCCAACAGGAGTGAACTCCCAATTAATGGATAGCGCTAAAAACCAATGCCTCATACTTCTCGTTAATATATATACAACAATATCATCTTTTAAATTATTAACTTTTTAAAAGAGTTACTAAATTTTTTATCTTAATAAGTTTTTATTATTATAAATTATAATGCTATAATATAGGATTATTAAAATAAAAGAGATTTTGTTGATTGTCTATATTAAGTCAATCAATAAAACTCGTTGATCAGCAAACAACTTGAACAAAAGATATCATCGCCCCTAGTGTTTAAATTAACAAAACGATTTCGTCTTCGGCTTGGGGCTCCCTTCCAGCAGAAAAGGGAGAATAACTTAGGGAGACAATGAATCAACATTTAAGCTATTCATATTTTAAGTATTGCCTTGTCCTTTTATGATATTTTTAGACGTGGCATTAACATAATTGTATGCATGACATCAGAAGTTTAATGAAAGACTTCACATAAAAATTATAACAAATACCGGCATAATAATAGAAAAAGATTTATACATCTTTAGATCATAGGAGAGATGAAAACAGCTATAAAAAAAAAGGATATTTACGTAAAAAAAATTTAAATTGTTGTTAGAAGATAAAATTATAAAGAATGTTGACAATTTACTAGCCGTTTTTGTTCAAAGGTTTAGTTTTAAATTAAAACCAACAGAAGACAATACAAAAGAAAAAAATAATAGAATAAAAACAGTGGCAGCGATGTTTCATTAGTTTACGGTTGTCAAGATGATTATCATTTGGTTAACATTATTATTGGGCATCTATGATGGAATCTCGTTGATTAAAGAAAATATAAACATTATCGATAATTTGTGTTTGAATGCGGATTTCGCAGATGCATCAAAAGATAAGAAATTTCTGTATTTGTGTTAAATGAACCTATACGAGGATATATAGGACACCTAATTAGATTGAAAAGCTATTTCCTGCTTTCCTTTATCGCTAGAATCTTTTGAACAAAGCAAGAGAGATAAGATTCCGGAGGGGAAAGGGTTCTAACCCTAAAGGTGATTCCTTCCTTTCCTTTAAGTTGTTTGTTGGGTCACTCAAGAATGGTTGTCTAATTGAGCGAAAACCGCCAATAGAAACAAAGCCACCCTCAAGTTGGACTTAAACCTGGAATTCAATAGCTTCTCAATTAGTTGCATTAATGGGGTTAACAAGCATTCGCTTTGTTCGATGGGTCTTCACCCTTCATGAAATATGCTCAATGAGGGGAAATTCATTCACAGCCCGTCGAGTAACATATGACTTGCAAAAGATAGAAAAGAAATGGTGCGCGCGCGAGAATTTGAAACATGAAGTGGCCTTGTTTGAGATTTCGGGAAAATCCATGCAAATGAACCTCAACGAACACGTCAGCTGGAAAAACTCAATGAACGAACAAAAAAAAAAAAAAAACCCTCGAAAATATTATAATCGAAACGAGCGCTTATACCTTTACTTATTTCCGCATCAGAAAATTCCTTTTTTTTATGTATGCATTAATATCAAGAGAAAAAAAATGTATTTATAAGAAGCTGAATAGATTTACGTTTGATCCTTAAACGCTACAAATGTTTGACTTTTCGGGCTCAAGTGGCATATGCAAAAGTGAGTGGATTAGAAGAGAGGAGGGTTTCTTTCCTTCTTGTCAAAAGAAAATGCTCAAAGGGGCTGTCGTGGCGATGTTCTTCCCTCGAAGATCTTTTTGGCCTATGAGGTGAATGAATTAATCAAGAGAAGAGAGATAGATGTATGAATTTTCATAACCATCCCCTTCTTAAACAGGGTGCAAAAAAAAAATTATCAAGACTAAAATCTACATCTGTCCGTCAGGAAATTAAAGACGTTCTTGAAATTCAAGTGTAGAAAAGTCGGTCGTTTAAACTAACCAGAAAACTTATCTTCTTTTTCATTAACGCTTAACTACTTTGCGGCAAGAGGGGGAAAGCATTCGCCTTAAATGATAACAGATCATGTTCATTAATTCAAATATTATCGTCAAGAAGAGGTGGTAATAAAAAATAATCATCTAAAAAATGGTTATTCTTGATACAAAAATATATGTCTAATTTTCATTAGAATAAAAATGATAAAAAATTGTTATATGAAATTAAATTTTTGTATAGTATAGAACAAGGGGTGAGGAAACTGCCGCCTTTTCTGCGACAATATTTTTGTTCTCTTATCTAAATATAAATAGTGAAAGTAATGAGTTTATGTCAAAAATGTGATGTCGAGACTTTACAAAGAATCCAAAAAAGGGGTACAGGAAAATGGAACAAAAAATCTCAAGAACGAAAAGAGCTAGGAGGTTCAAATTTTATATTTAAGTTAGATAATACCGTGGGACTGAACACGAAACTTTTGAACAAAATCGGTCAAAGAGTACTAGTACTTTACTGATGCAGTTTTTCAGTTTTTGTCGATTTTCTCAAAATTCGCTCCAACGATTTTGATTAAAATTCAAAAATCAATTATTTTTTAGATTCTCTTTAAAATGTTTATTCTCATTTTGCCATTGAAATATTTTGAAGCACACTTTACTCTTGAACTTCAAAAGAAAGATAGGAGAAATGGTTGCCATGGCAACTAACTCTGGCCTATTTAAGCATCAAAGTCTGATGATGGGACAATAAATTTGATCTCGGAGGCTTTTAATTTTTGGCTGTACAGTGAGGGTCAATATTAAGATCCACCCATGCGTTTTCTACATGTGATTATTTCATTGTTTTTATAAAAGAAAATGAAAATCTTTATTGGAAATTTTCTACGTTTTAACAATGAAAGTTTCCATTAAAAAATATATAATATTTTTTTTAAAAAACAATGAAATAATCACAAGTAGAAAACGCATGGGTGGGACTTAATATTGTCCCTCACTGTACATGCCTTCCAGTAAAATATCCATATCTACAGCCATTTCTTCAAATACTATTAAAATTTTTATAATTGTTTTATAAGTTAAAAAAAATATTTCTGTCCACTTTTTACTGTCAAAATATTTAATTCAAATTTGATTTTTATTTTATTGTGTTGAAGGTTCAGATGACGGGGAGAATTGGAGAAATTATTATATTAATGTGAATACACGTTTAGGTATTGTCGGTTTTGATTGATTTTATTTATGAATTCATCGAGTAATCGAGTAGTAAAAATTTAATCGGAAAATATCCTTTTGATGAGTTGAGTAAATATATTGATTACTTTGGATTTAATTCAACAAGGGTATTATATCACTTTTAATAAATATTAACACCTCAAAAAAAAAGTATATTATTTAATTTTTGACGTTATGAAATTCTTTCTCTTTTATTAAATTTACGCATGAAAAATAAAGAAATATTTCATTTTGAAATAGAAAATTAAAAAAATTAGAATTATTTGAAACTCGTAAATTGTCTTTCTAATATTATTATAAACAAATGAATGATGCTAATGTTCGACCAGGATTTAAATAAAGGTTTATAAAAAAATCTGGTGTAACTGATCACACAGCACACAACTTTTCTGAACTTCTATAATTGAAAGTTGTGTTCTGTGCTTGTCACTTCAGTTTTTTTCGTGTCGACATATATTTAGTTCCGCCGATATAGAATTTAAGATGTAAAATTTATAAACATAGAAATATATTTAATTGAGGTGTATAGCTAATAATACAATTTAAGGTTCAGGAAATCCCAAATGAGCAACGCAGCTAGTCGTTTTTTCAATTTTTATTTAAACAAAGTGCCAAGGCCAACGTTTCGGTCACATATATGATGGTCCTATATGTAACCGAAACGTTGGCCCTGGCACTCTATGTTTAAATAAAAATTGGAAAAAACGACTAGCTGCGTTGCTCATTTGGGATTTCCTGAACCTTAAATAGAAATATATGTATATTTTGCTACCATGGCAACTATTTCTCTTATCTTTCCTATGAAGTACAATAGTAAAGTGCTTCAAAGCAACTTCTCTACGAATAATAATACAATTTTACTATTTCAATATGAAACACATGGCAAAATTCTAATTCCTTAGATTTCTAAGTTTTCGTGTTCACAAGCACCCACAATCCAATTAGATTTATACTATAAGCCATAGTGTCTAGTCGGAACATAAAGTACATGTATTTAAAAAAAAAAATTAAAAACACTAGCTCATAAGTTTTAATGGTTTATTAAAAATTAACATTTTTAATCCTTTGACACTTTTGTGTCATCTTCGGAAGACATGGGCGTAGCCAGGGGGAGGCAGGGGGGGGGGCGTTGCCCCCCCTGGCTTGTCCTAAAAAAAATATATATATATATATTTTTCCCATTGGGAATTTTTTTTTTTTAACGCCCCAAACCACTATATTATTTTAATTTTTTTTTTATTTAAATAAATAATTAATAATCTATGTATATATTAATTGCAAACCCCCCTCTCGGCCTAATGAGGGGTTGCCCCCCCTAACAAGATGTCTGGCTACGCCCATGTCGGAAGAGATTTCACACATGAGTGTCAAAGCGTTGAAAATGTTGATTTTTAATAAATCATTGAAACTTATAACCAAGACTTTTTAATTTTTCATAAATAATTCCAAAAATTAAGTTCAGAGAGGACGAGAATTATGAAAATTTTGAGATAAACATTTTTTTAACGATTATATATGTTGTATAGGAGAAAGTTAATGCTGAGGCACCGAATAAGAGGCCGCCACACGCGGGTCTGTGCTAGGTATTGTATGCGAGCTTCTTATTGGAAAAAACTATACATCAATAAGAGAAGGCCGCCGAAAGAAGACAAGACAGCTAGTCGTTTTTCATTAATTTGTTTCATTGACAATCTATATTTTGAATTTTATTTAGATCTAAATAAAACAATTTAATCTAGGATTTTTTTTTTTTTAGCTTTTTTAAGTCTCTTCGGCATCTTAGACTTGGACGATAAGTGTACCTATTAATTTAAATAAGATATATCGCGCACTGCGGGAATAAGGTAAGTTTTTAATATAATTTTAAAGAACTTAGACCTATACAAAATTATTTTTTGTTTGTAAAAATTTTTATTTATTTTTTTTACTAGTCGCATAGCAATGCGTGGATAGCCAATATTATTCTAATATTTATTAAAAAATACACCTTGTGATGTAAAAAAAAAAAAATTTACATTTCCTGCTTTGAAGTTTCTCTCTAAATTGATATATAAAATATTTGTAAGGCGTGTCTAACTTATTCTGACACGGATAATATGTTTTAATAAGATGAATCACAGGAGAAACATGAAATATTCTATTAACACTTATGGGTGGTGTCGACTCGTCAAAGAAAAGAATGCAGCGAAACACCCAAAGCAGTTTATTCGATTTTATAATTTATCGATGTGTTATTTTATCAATATATATTCGGTAGTCAGCGATTTATCGCCTAAATAATTTCGAAAAAGTTGAAGTGAAAAATCAAAAAAAGTATGCTTAATTTATTTTTAGAAATTTTTGTTTATTTCTTAAGAAGAATATTTTATTTTTATATATAAATTTCCATTTGCAATTATCATCATTAGTATCTGATTAATTGATGTTTACACTAATGAACATTAAATCCCCACCCCATCCCACTTCTAATGGGCTCGAGGATTCAGATTTCAATAAAGTCGAAAATATAGTTCATTATATACGGTAAATTACTAACAAGCAACATAAATGAGGAAGAATCATTTTTATAAATAAAATTTATTAATGTCGAATAAGGGATAAATTTAGAAAATTTTGAGAATTCATTTAAAAATTTCATAGAATCAATTTGGACCAGCCAACACAAATTTTATATTATTTTCAACTTTTTTGCAAATAAATAATAGAGCAAGAAAAAAATATCATAATTTTTGGATGATAGAAAACCTAAATGTCCAATTCACTTTTTACTTTCTCTTACCTAAATATGTTAATATATAGAAAGTATTGAATTCATGTAAAAAATTTGATGTCGAGATTTTGATGGATATACACGTTTTGAGGTCCGCAGCTGAATCCAAAAGTATTTTTCGCGACATGGTCTGTCTCTCTGTGTGTGTGTGTGTGTGTTCAATTTAAAGCATGAAGGAATTGAGCTAGGAGGCTGAAATTTTATATTTAAATTAGGCACCGTCCTGGAGAGTGAAAATAAGCTTTTAAACAAAATCGGCCATAAAGTACTAGTACTTTAATGATGTACTTTTTTTAGTTTCTTTTTATTTCCTCAAAATTCGCTTCAACGATTTTAATTAAAATTCAAAAATCAATTATTTTTTAGATGCTCTTTAAAATGTATATTCTCATTTTGCCCTTGAAATTTTTTGAAGCACACTTTACTCTTGTACTTCGCAATAAAGATGGTTGTCATGGTAACAAAACATAAAGTTTATAAATTTTACATTTTGAATTTTAATATATCGGCGAAAAGTAAAGAAATGTCGACATAAAAAATCTGGTGTGACAAGCACAAAACACAGCTTTCGATTACCGAAGGTAAGAGAAAGTTGTGTGGTGTGCGACCAGTCATACCAGATTTTTTTTATTAATTGCTCCAGAAATTTTTTACTAAAGTCTAATACTTAAATTTAAGAGGAGATTTAACAATTTCGCTTTGAAAAATTCATCGATGAGATGGTTATTTTGAATGACTACATTTTTGGAAACGATTTTTTTTAAGTTTTTAGAAAAAAAAATTTTAATTCAAGAATTAGACATTCGTCAATTCTAATCTCGCTTTTTTGGTTCGGATAAGTGAATATATTGTAAATACAAAAAGTCGTTTCAAAATCAATTTTTATCAAAATAAAAAAAAATTCACATTATTATTTTCAACGGGGTGGAAAAGCTAGTTTATTTTATTTGTTAAATCCAGAAAACAGAACATTAAATAAAAAGTAGGTTTGTGAAAATCGGTGAGGAAGCAGCCAGACAAGGGGGAAGTGTGTAAATAAGTTACTATTAAAGGGATGTATATGAGAAACTGCTGGAAACTTGAAGACGAGGGAACAAAAACCGACCAGGATCTAAGATGAATGTTGAGACCAAAGAGTGATAGCGGCACTTGTTTGTCAAAGTAGCAAGCAAAATGTGTTCAAGATTTCCCTTCAACATTTAATTAATACTAACCGCCATATAATTAGTACTTATCCAATTCCCACCCTACAGACTGTAAACTTTCGCTCTTTGATCAATTACTTACAGAGAAGTTAGAGGAGCTAAAAGGAATAGCTGCATTTAATAATGACGATCGACGATAAACTCATTATAGATGATCTACTAAATTACGGGGGGTGGCGAGTGTGACGAAGCATCTACCTCTATCCAACCCCTCCCGATGTGTGTGTGAGAGAGAGAGGGGCTTTTGCAAAATGAACTGCACCGAATGTTGTCAATAACAAATAGCCTGCATGGCAAATTTGTAACGTGTCATCATATGCTACAGTGCAACTCATTTATTCACGGACGAGTGGGTGCGAATTCAAAATGGGCCCAGGGGCCACTCAAGGCAACCAACCCTTCCTCACACACCTCAATCGAGAAGAAACTACTGTATATTTATTAACTAAACGATCAACATTTATTAGCTAATATTAGTAATTGAGCTTTATAATAATTAAAATAATTTCTATTTTTTAATAGGAGAATTAAATTCACAAGGTTTTCTGTTTCAATAATATATTAATTTTAATATTAACACTTAATACGTATTTCGACACCATATGTGTCATCTTCAGAAGAGAATTTCATACTGAAGATGACACATATGGTGTCGAAATACGTATAAAGTGTTAATATGAAAATTAATATATATTATTGAAACAGAAAACCTTGTGAATTTAATTCTCCTATTAAAGCATAATGTTTCAACTAGAGCCTACGGTCACCAGCTTAAAATTAATTTCTATTTTATTGTCATAGTTTCAAAAAATCTGGTGTGACTGGCACTAACTTTTGCTCTAAAGTGAGTTACGCAAGCTCATTTTCTCGAATTAATCGAAATAATGAGAATATACATTTTAAATAACAAATAATAATTGATTTTTGTATTTTAATCAAAACCGTTGCAGCGAATTTTGAGAAAATCGAAAAAACTAAAAAAAAGTAGGCTACTAATATTTGTGTTTATTAAAGCTTTTGTGGTTTGTATTAATATTATTATGGAAGTTTTTAATTATTGATCACATTTTTGTTATTAATTACAGTAGAGTCCCGGTAATCCGAACCTCGCTAATCCGAACTTCCGGTTAATCCGAACTCTTTTTGCGTACGATTTTTTTTTTTTTTTTTTTTTAAGAGGAATATAAATGAAAATTAGACATTAAAGGAACTTTACTTTATTATTATTATGAAATATTTATTTAGAGTTTAATATCACCGAGCCCGGGAGCCGTGGCTCAGTGAGAAGACATTAGCTTCTCGCACCGGAGTCCCGGGTTCGCTTCCCGTCCCAAGCGAGAAAAATTTATTTCATTTGATTTGACTACAAATCATTTGAAATAAATAGGGATGGGGTCTAAATGGCCTTAGATGCCGAAAAAGACCTTAAAAAAAAAAAAAAAAATATCACCGACAAGTTTCACGGTTTATAACGTTATAAATACGACTTTATTATCAAAATTAACTAATGCAAGCTTACAATTCCGGTTAATCCGAACTTCTCGATAATCCGAACGACCCTCGGTTCCTATTAGTTCGGATTAACGGGTCTCTACTGAATTTATTAAAAATATAAATACTGTACAAAGTTTCGACTGCTGATTCTGCAGTCGTTTTCAAATACTGTGCACTTGCTCAGACTCAAGTGAACTAACCTCCCTCGTATATAAGATGCACTTAACAGCCACTTAGAGGTTAGTTCACTTGAGTCGGAGCAAGTGCACAGTACTTGAAAACGACTGCAGAATCAGCAGTCGAAACTTTGTTCAGTATTTATATTTTTAATAAATAATTAATAAACAAAATGTGGTCTATAATTAAAAACTCCGATAATAATACTTTTACTTTTTGGCCGATTTTGTTCAAAAGCTTATTTTCACGCCTCAGAGGGGTGCCTGACTTAAATATAAAATTTGAACCTAGTAGCTCATTTCCTTCATGTTTAAAAATGTTTACACACAGACCAATTTGCGGTACCCACTTTTATGAACCTCAAAATATGGATTTCCATCAAAAGATTTTTGACATGATCGCAATACTTTATAGATATTACATATCTAGGTAAGAGAAAGTAAAAAGTGTGTAATTTGAATTATCCATCTAAAACGAACAATGTATTTGCCCTAATTTAAAAGATCCAAGACTCGAGTATCAAAATAAATAAATAAATATTCAATCAATCTTCTTGTTAATTTGCATGACCATAAAGAAAATAAAAATATAAATATTTAATGTTTATCGGGGGAAATCTGCCAAATTACGAATGATTCAAATAAAACAAAAATAATTTTATTTTTATTTTTTTGGTAAGTTTATAGAGTCCGAGTCTTAAAAGAGAATGAGATAAAAAGTTAAAAAAAAAAATTCAAATGGGAATATTTATCTCAAGTAAATAAAATTACAAAAGTGATCTGAGAGAACTCAGTCATATCTTTAAAGGTTTTTGAAATGGACCAAATAAAAAAAATAAATATAGTATATATATTATTAAATCAAAATCAGGTCTATTCTTTAAAAATAGTTAAAATTTAAAATAAACAAATAGATGTTAAAAAATAATGTAAAAACAATTAGCTTTAAAAAATGTTATTCAAAATCACCTCCTTGCCTCAAATAGCTATTCTGTAAACAATAATTTAAAGCCAAAGCGTTAACATTTGGTAAATAGTGTTAAAAATTAATGCCATGTCTAGGGGGGTGGCTTTAATATTTTAACGTCGTGTTTAAAATAAAAATGGCGTCCTTGACCTAAAAAGTAAGGTTATGATTTTGATAGCTTTGAAATAAAAGCAACATGTTAACGTCGCTGTTAAAACTTTGTTTAGAGAATAGCGCTGATTGTTTCTACATTACTTTTTAACACCCAATTGTTTATTTTAAATTTTAACCCCTGTTTTTAGAGAATAGACCATATGTGTCAGCTAATTTAGTATTTGGTCCATAATCTATAAATATTAGATGCCATTCCGAAACAAAGATGACAAAAAATTTTTACTTGTTTAAATAAAAATAAAATTTTCACATCATTCCTCCCTCACGAAAGAAGAAAGAGAGAGGTGGGTTTTATGTATTAAAAATGAAAAAATAATATGAGCATCTCAAAGAGAGGCGTCTTTTTTGGTCCGGGTGTTACGCTGACATTTAAGTGCCTTGAAAATATGTAATAACAGCAAAATATTTATCCTATTCATGTCTTGTAGAAAAGGGAAGGCGGCATCTGTTCCAGAAGACACTTGTCTTGAGCCACAAGTTGGCAAGAGAAAGGGAGGGGCGTTTGCAAAATCCAACCCCCCACCTCCGCCTATCTCTCTAAACCTAGAGTAATTTACCCCAACTCTTTATGTGCTTGCAACACTTGTTTAACATGCCGCGCATATAAACAAGTGTAACAACATTAGCGTTCGTTAAATGAAAATTTGGATTCTTACAAAAATCAGTTTTATGCCTAAGTAGTTGCGATCTCAACTGAAAAAAGTATTCGAAATATAAACCCTAAATAGTATAAAAAGTAAATTTTTATAAATATTCTAAGATAAGGAGTTTTACTGTTTGTGAGATGTTAATGTGAAAATAATAATAAAATAATTTAATATTTCATTTTTAAATTTTATTGTCGACTGTTTACAGGTTTATTGCTCATTGCCATCATCAGGCCTGCAAAAAACAATTTACAAATTATTAACAAAATTTGTAAATTAAAAAGTATAAAAAAAGTTATAAAAATTCTTGTACAAAAAGACATTACAAGAATTTTTATAAATTTTTTTATACTTTTTAGGCTAATTAAATTTACTAAAATGTTAATAATTTGTAAATGGTTCTTTGCAGGCCTGATGATGGCAATGAGCAATAAACCTGTAAACAGTCGACAATAAAATTTAAAAATGAAATATTAAATTATTTTCACATTAACATCTCACGAACAGTAAAATTTGTTTTCTTAGAATATTTATTTAAAAAAAAACTGTTTTCTAATTAAATTAAAATTTCTATATGACAAGGTGCTGATTATAAGTCAACCTAAAGTGTTACTTTCGTAGGAGAATTCAAATTGCTAAGATTTTGCCAGTAAATAAAAATCTATTTTGGTGAGTTTTATAATCCGTATATTTCGGGATGCATTAATGCAGCAATTCTCTTCATCAGCGGTTAACTCACACATAAGGTGTTAAAGGTCCCTATTTAGGGATCGAATCACGTTTGGAATATTTACTCACTATATCAACAATTCACTCTGATAAAACAATTTGCAACACCTTATGTGGCTTGATAGTGTGAGTTAGCCGCTGATGAAGGATTGCTGATAATGCATCCGAAATATACAGATTATAAAACTCACTGAAATTCTGCCAAAATCTTAGAGATTCTCCTACGATTGTTCATTTGGCACACCACAACTATAACTAGTACTTTATTGATCTACTTTTTTAGTTATTTCAATTTTGTATATCAATTAACTAAATTAAAGGTATATTTTGATTTGAGGAAGTAAATCTCTGAAGATTACTTTACTTATTAATCAAATGGCTTTATCACATTTTCAGAGCTAAAAAACAAGCTATCAAAAATAAAAATTATAGATAAAATAAAATAATACTTTTAATTAAATTTTCATCTTATTATAATAGATTTATAAATAACACTAGGTTAAGTTTCAAAAAGGTTTTATTTTTATCTTATGCGCATTTAGCCGTTAACGCATCATCTTCACAGCTATGATACAGTTTGAGTTGAGTTAGCTCTGAAGATGATGTGTTAAATTCTTAAATTTAATTAAATTTTCATCTAATTATAGATAAATAACACTAGGTTAAGTTTCAAAAGGTTTTCATTTTTAGCTTATGCTCATTTCGAAGTTAGCACATTATCTTCAGAGCTATGATTCTAGCTCAACTCAAACTGTTAGATCGTATAATAGCTGTGAAGATGATGCGTGAACGTCTAAATGCGCATAAGCTAAAAATGAAAACCTTTTGAAACTTAACCTAGTGTTATTTACTTATCTATAATTAGATTAAAATTTAATTAAATTTAAGAATGTTTCAACTAGTGCAAACGGTGAATTTTTTGAATTATATTAAAATAGAACTTTTTTCTAGTTTTAGCTTTTATTATAAATTTCTTTTTCTCCTCTCCATGAATACGCGTGACGATTCTATTCTATAATATTAATTTTTCTAAATTTAGGGGAAACTAATTATAAATAAAATATCAACATCTTAATATATAGAGGAGAATATTATTATTTACGTAGGTCAAATCTAAGACTTTATATTAAAAAAAAAATTTGGAAGTTTTAATGTTTGAATATGGATTATTTGAATATAAATTTCTTTGATTTGCCCTCTTAATTATTAAATATAAAAATAGAGTAAGAAGGGAGAAGAAATTTACCTATAGTAGACAAGTATTTTAGAAGAAATAGGTTTGTTTGGAAGAGAGATGCGTGGGTCCAAGCTGCGTCTGCCAGTGACTGCTCACTACTGACTTGTGAGATTTGGTCACCTGAGAATTAAGACAAGATGAGACAAGCTGGTACTTGAAGGAAACAGGCAGATAACGTGAAGGCAAATTAATTATAATAATATACTATCCGACACCAAAAAACCGATTATCGAGATTTTATATTAAAACAAAGGAGGATTATTAGTTATTTATTTATTATATAAAAAGAGAGAAGAAGAGTTTTCCAATAATATAGCCTAGCGTTTCTCAACCTGCGTTGGACCTACAGTAAGCAAATGCGTATCAAAATAAATTAAAGAAGAAATTTATCTAATCAAATATTAAATAAACCAAATTTAATTTGCAGGTCAACTCTCTTCAGAACAGTCAAAATTTAGACTTCAAAATTTTATTTCCCCCAAAACGTCGCTGTGGGTTCTAATGCAATAAATAAATAATCATAGCTGTTTAGTCTTTTATTTATCCTGCTAAATATTTCGTATATTTGAAAATATAATCTTTCAAAAATTAATTGGTCGGACAGAAGAGCAACATCTATGACATGTCTAGCAGCGCTAATATGCGGCCCAGAAAAACAAGGCTCTTGGAAACCATCGAAAATGCAATACTGGCAAATTTGTAAAGTCGAAAAGATTTACTTTAAAAAATTATAACAACTGAGGGATGCAAATAAATAATTTTTTTTCACAGCCTTGTTCTGATGATGAGTGACGTTTAGCCCGCGGAATTTTGACATTGTATGAATTAAGCAGAAAAAAAAAATTTCTCAAGAAGGTTTCATTTGTTTATTAAAGCTTTTGTGGTTTGAAATATTATTATTAGGGAATTTTTAATCATAGACCAGATTTTTGTATTAAATATTTATTAAAAATATATAAATACTGTACAACGTTTCAACTGCTTATTCTGCAGCCGTTATCAAGCACTGTGCACTTGCTCCGACTCAAGTGAATCAACTGTCATGTCCGTTACGTGCCTTTTTATATACAGAAACGTCAGATCTGACAGATGGCGCTGACGTCTCTGTATATAAAAAGGCACGTAACGGACATGACTGTTGGTTCACTTGAGTCGGAGCAAGTGCACAGTGCTTGATAACGGCTGCAGAATAAGCAGTTGTACAGTATTTATATATTTTTAATAAATATTTAATACAAAAATCTGGTCTATGATTAAAAATTCCCTAATAATGTTTAATTTATTTAAATACGCATAGTAACTTAATTATTTTAACAGCATTGGATTTTAAAATTAAGCATAAAACTGTGAATTATTAGAATTTGTGCAAAAAAAAAAAAAAAGTGTTATAAATTAATTCAGAAACAAATGAAAAATTGTTTAAATCGGTGAAAAACATGTCAGAATTTGTAAATTATAAACCACAAATTTCTTTGTCTTTTTTAATAAACTATTTTGCTGTTTTTTTTTAAATAAAGAATGAGAAGGTGTTTGTTTTAAATAAATCCAAGCTCTAATATCGCTGATACAAACAAACAAACAAACACAAGTAATAAATAATAATTTGATGACCTCTACGGTCACCCATCCGAGTTGAGACCCAACTGGACTTTGAGAAGTTAACTATTGGTCATAGATCTCATCACGCTTGCATCATTACGAATATTATGGAACAAGGGTAAAACTCGGTGGGTGCCATCTGGCCCGGGCCCCCCTGCCCCTCCCCCCTTCTCTTCTCGGTTGGGGGTTAATTTGGGCCTAAGGCCCCCGTCATTAGCCAGATTGACATGCACGCGCCCTTCGGGTTTTGCGTAGCCAGTTGGTTGCTCGCTTTGTTTCACTCTCGTGTTCGATTGCTATCGTAGCGCGTCCAGTCAATCAATTACAACTTGATTAATCATCGGAATTGGTTAATCGAAACATGTCAACAACCGATTTGTTTAGATGAAAATAAAAAAAAATAAATAAATAAATTTAAAAAAAATAAATAAATAAATAAATTTAAAAAAAATAAATAAATAAATAAATAAAAATACATTTAAGAAAAGAATAAGAAATTAGAAAATTGATAAAAGAATTTGATTTTCGGTTTAATTGTGGTTTATTTGTAAAAATTACAACGTTTCGGCCGCGGCATAGAGAGCGCCATAATTGAGGCCTCACCTAAAAGCTTCAGCCCTAAGAATATGGTATAATATATGGTAAATGGAAAAATAAGTTTAAATTTGAAAAAGCAAAATAAAATTATCTGTACCAGATTTTACATTTTACCTTTTCGTTCATTAAAATTATTTCACTATACATTATATACTATACCATATACTTAAGGTTAAAGCTATCAGGTGGGGACTTAATTGTGGCACTCATTGTACAATTCAGCTATGTGACAATCATCAATGAATTAGTCTACTAATTCAAATGATTTTTACAGAAGTAACAACTAGGGTTTGGAAAAAACCGGAAAATTTTGAAAACCGGTTTTTCGGTTTTTCACAAAGCGGAAAACCGGTAAACCGGTTTTAAACCGGTTTTTTTTTCAAATGTAAATCAAGGAAAAAAAAAATAAAAAAATACTCAAAACAAAATTTTATAGAATTATTTTTTAATAACCGCGCCCC
Organism: Euborellia annulipes; assembly: GCA_023213315.1. NCBI lineage: Eukaryota > Metazoa > Arthropoda > Insecta > Dermaptera > Anisolabididae > Euborellia > Euborellia annulipes. The sequence goes on along the minus strand of JAKCPI010031846.1, from coordinate 137,034 downwards.
TGCCTGCCACTCCAAATGGCTTAAATAAAATCATCGGACTGCCTGGGATCCGAACCCAAAAAAAATTATTATTACTACTATTCTGATCCAGTGCCTGCTTGATGATTTGTTTACATTCATAGAATACAAAAAAATACATAAATTTCTCTATACATTTCCTATGGGAGAAATCGTAACTTTATGAATTAATAACTCAAAAAATTGTAGGAATTTCGGGACCCGAGTATTTTTCCTGCACTCTCCATAACTCCCTCTATAAGACTGCAAAATTTCTTTTTCAAAATTCCAACGGAAAGTTGGTCAACAGAGCGAGACAGACGGACGGATAGACCGACACTCCGCTATTATTATATATAGATTATTTAAGTATTAGAAAAACGGAGAAAAAATATAAATAATCTATAATTTTTTTTTTATTTGTTCAAGGTCTTTTTCGGCATCTAAGGCCATTTAAACGCCATCCCTATTTATTTCAAATGATTGATAGCCAATTCAAATGAAATAAATTTTTCTCACTTGGAACGGGAAGCGAACCCGAAACCCCAAGCTACTAGAAGCTATTGTAATATCTTCTCTCTGAGCCATGGATCACGGGCTAATTTATAAATTTGAATACAAGTATTAATGAAGAATAAATTAAAAAAAAAAAACCGAATTCGGTTTTTCGGGAAAACTCGGTTTCTCGGTTTTTGAAAATTAGCCAAAAAACCGGTATACCGGTTTCGGTTTCCACCGGTGTCCAAACCCTAGTAACAACCTTTGTAATCTTAACTGAATTGTACCTGAAGAAGACCACAGAATGAGTGGACGAAATGTTGTAATTTTTACAAATAAACCAAAGTCAAACCGAAAATAAAATTCTTATATTAATGATAGCAACTGTGAAAGCCTAAACTCGAAAATAGTAGAAAACTTAAAAAATAACATGGGTGCAGAAATTTGCATAAGAAAATAACAAAAAGCTAATATAAATAAAATGAGTTGGTTATTTTTCTAATACTATAAGCAATAGCAATCTGTTCAAAGACATTCTTGTCTGGTCTATTTAATTATAAGGACCGTCGGCCAAAAAATAAATACTTTTGCGTATTATCCGTTTATTTGTAAATATTTCGATATGGAATCATCTTCATTAGAATCAACAGATGTTTTGCAAATCGTTAATTTCACGCATCTAATATGACAAAATAGCTGAGCATTCCATGAATGCTATGGGGTCGAAATATTTACAAATAAACGGATAATACGCAAAAGTATTTATTTTTTGGCCGACGGTCCTTATAATTAAATTGATCATCCTTACGGCCATCTACAAACAATTCTTGTTTCGTTACTGAAAATTAGGCAACCCAAGTGATCAACTTACTAATGAATTTTTTCTGTAATTTTACTAGAGCAGACGACACATGCTCCGTTAATAAATCTCAATTTGAAAGACCCAAGATATGAATGTAAAATATAGGAACCGACTGAAGTTTCGGTTTCGGCTAAAAAAAATCTGGTTTCGGTTTCGGCCAAAAATCAGCCAATTCGGCTCTGCAGAAACTTGAGTTCATGTTTCTCGCTTCCGGTGTCATATTTTTACTATTTTAAATGTATTTTATTTTATTATTTAACAATTAACAATCTATTTATAGTGGATGTCTAAGAAAAAGTTTAAAAACACCAGATTTCTTTGGAAATTTAACATAATTAAACAAGTTTCGGTTTCGGCTAAAACTAAAATAGAAGCCGAAATTCAGTTTCGGTCGAACCCTATTAAAATATCTTAGTCACTTCTGTTGCCTATCTTTTAGGATCTAAACACAAACGAATTTATGGACTCCATAAACATAAAAAGTAAAAACTTTTTCGCCCCATAAAATTTAACTCTAAGTTTCATGAACTTTATTTTTTTAACACTATAAAAATTACACTCAGTGTTTAAAAAAAAAAATCATATTAAATTGTTATATTTATTATAATTTTAATAAAGTTCTGTTATAATAAATCATATAAGATATCAAATTTTTGAAAAAGCGATGGACTATTTTAAAAATTTGACAAGCTCTTTGTTAAAAAAAAATATTCAAAAATCTTGCCTTATATATTTCTTACCCTATAGCAGATCGATAGCTTTTTAACTTTTTTTTATGGGGAGATAGCGATATTTTCCAGACGACTTTCTTTCAACAGCTGTTGATGCTTAATCTCTACTTTTCGCCCTTTTGATGCCTCTTTTCACGCTTTTTTTTTTTTAATTCAAAATGTAAATAAATAGAGTGTATATATTTGCGCATCATTTTATTTAATTGTCTTGAGAAAGTGTTTATGTTTAAAAAAGTAGATTTATAAAATAATTTTAAAAGTATAGAAGAAAATCTCAATGATAAGGATTAGATTTTATCAAATCGGCGAAGAACAAGGATTGCTACAATCAGTTGAACTTCCGACTAAAGATATATTTAAATATTGATAGAAGATGAAATAAGACTCGAATTGTTTTATTTCCCCTTTAGGGGACTAAATGTCACCAAATTTCAGGGCAAAGGTGTTAAAAAATATTGTATTATAAAACACTCAAAGTAATATCAAAAAGGATATAAAATATTAAATAAGCCCAAATATAAAAGTGTCAGAGAACTCTATAATTCTATCAATCACCAGGCCTTTAAAATTCAAATGGGAATAATATATTCTTTGACCAACACTATGCAAAGAGTTTTGAAAATTTCTTGCCAGTCAGTTCTGATGATGGCTAGGCTAAAATCCAAAACATTAGTCTGATAGGTAATTCAATAAATTAAAATTGACTTGAAAAATCCTAAAAATCGAGAGTTTTACTTAGGATGATGTGGAAGGGAAAAAAACAAGTCAAGTTTTTAGAAAATTTCTATTCATTGCTTTAAATTTAGATGTCCAGGAATCCAAGTTATTTCTTGCTCGAATTAACTGATACTCTATTATATGATCAAAAGTGTTTCTTTCTTAAATTTATAATGGTAGAAAATCAGAAAGAAAGAAGAAAATCTCGATTCTTCTATCGCTTATTAAATTCCGCCAGTCCTCGGGCTTGGTGTAGTTGGAAGAGTGCCTGTCTTGTATACCAAGGGTCTCGGGTTTGGATCCCAGGCAGTCCAATGATTTTATTTGGATACCAAATGACTTAAATAAGAATGCCTGGACCCCCAATAGATATAATCATTAATAAAGGTTTCCGTAAAATATTACAACATTACAGAAATATGAAAGCACTCTCCCAAGACTGTAAGTATTCAGGGAAAGTGTAAACAGGCTATTGTAGTTCGATGAATTAAAACAAAATATATATTAATACTTTATTCAATATTTTCCTCAAACCAACTGGTCACGACCCCCCAGCCGCAGGTCTTCCTCACTGAGAAGAAATCTTATATGTGTGAGTTCATCCACAAATCTCCTTAAATTAGACAACCAACGAGATCATTCATTACAGTGATGCACTCACACATAAGATTTCTTCTCAATGAGGAAGGCCTGCAACAGGACAGTCGAAACCAGAAAATTTGAGAAAGTATATATTTTGTTTTAATTCATCGGACTGGAATGGCCTTCATCATTACAGTATTATTAGAATATATGTTTGACTTTATTTCTATCTTTTTTTCTTTCCTTTTGCTCCTCTTTTATCACTTCCCACTAACGATTAAAGAACCTTCCATGAAAAACAAAAGATCGCGTTATCGATTCAATATATAAAGAGGCATGAATGAGAGTGAAGCAGAAGAAATCCTAGTCTTAGCTCGGGAAACCCGTGACTGAAATTTCCTTCCTAAGCAAACAGTTTTGATATGCTGGTTCAACTGTAACGCATATTTTTTTTTTTTTTTATTAATACTCATTAAAATACGAAATCAAAAATAATCTCTATTAACATATGTCTAACAAAGATTTTACTAGGGATTATACTCGTTTAGCTCTTAATTCTAGCTTAATAAAGTATTTTTTCTGAAATTACTATTTATTGTTATTTGTAAATAACAAAAATAAAACAGAAAGCCTACCAGGATTAAAGTGAAAAAGGATTCTTAATTGGACAGATGATATAAATATATAAACATTAATCTTCTTTATATTCGTATGTGATATATTATTTTTGAATAAATAAATTAAGAATGTTTTATTAACTCTAAATTAAAGACATAACTTGTAAAAATAATGCAAAACGGTTTCAAAAGAATATGGTTGACGACGGGAGGAAATTTATGAGATTTTAACAACTGAATTTGACATTAAATTTTAATTAAATTATCATCTAATTATAGAACACGAGGTTAAGTTTCAAAAGGATTTTATTTTAGCTTCAGCTAGCTATGACACAAAATCCTTTTTGAAACTTAACCTCGTGTTATTTATTTATCTATAATTAGATGATAATGTGATTAAATTCAAGAATCCTTCAACAAGTGCCATCGGTGAATTCTTTGGATTATAACTTAATCTTGACTATATATTTTTTTTTTTTTTGGAATGGGTGCATAAGGTCCGAAGCCAAAGAAGAAAATAAAAACAAAAGAAGAAGCATAAAAGGGGAACTCAACTGCGGGAACTGAGAAGATGCCTGTTGAGATTAGACTTGAAAGTCTGAAGATTGTAGTTTTTGGGGAAAATATAAACGCAGGGAGCTTGTTCCAATCACGGGAGGTCACGGGACAAAGGAAGAATGAAATTGACTAGTTCTGTTAGTCGTGATCTGAACAGCATAGGGATGCCTCTCTTGTGTTCCGTGTCTATGTTGTTTTGGGTGGGATAATTGATTTTAATTCGGCCGAGCATTGACCACTATAATTGTTATCAACACGTATTTAAGACCATTATAATGGTATTTTAAATAAATTAGACGGAAAACGGACCACTGAATTTTGGATCATGAAGTATCTTCTGAATCACAGAGTGATTTAAAAATCAGGAAAATCCCTTTTTTTTCTTAAACAAAGAAGCGGAGAAGATGGGGAGGTGTGTTAGAGTGGGAATAAGAAATGAAATTATAATTATATTCTTTCGGAATTTCAGAGAGATGTTGGGGAGGAGGAGGAGGAATAATATTTATTAAATTTAAAGAAAAGTTTTGAGTGGATTTATAAATTTTAGTTTTTAAAAAAAAGTACTTTTTATCTAGGTACATCAGATTTTTTTTTTTTTTTTTTGCTGACAACATTTTGTGAAAATTGTGTTTAGATATTTAATTTTTAATCAGAGAAGGTGATCGATCATGCCCTTGTAAGCTCTCAAAAACATTTTTTTGGGAAAAAAAAATGCGAAGAGGAGTCATTATCTTAGCCCTTATCAGCGTGCACGGTGATTAATAAACTTTTATTGATGAGGATAGACAGACAGCAGAGGTCAAAGGATCCCCCCCCTCCGTCCCCCTTTCTTTCTCTTTCCCATCACATCACATCTTTCTTAAAACAAACCCTTCTCCTTCCCTTGGTTTTTTTTTCAACCCCCTCGATTTGTTTTGGTTCACGGGGTTGATATGCTAATAAAATTTTATCATATAATGGATAAACGATTTGACATCCATTATGCGTTTTATCATTTTTTTTTTTTTTTTTTTTTTATTCAACGATAAAAAGCAAATATTCTGATTGAAGATTATCCGTCCAATATTTTCATTAAATATATATTGAAATAACGTGATCTTTTAAATGTCTATTGTTTGTTAAAAGGATGATAGTTATAGATTACAAATTCATAAATATACAAATTTATTTGTCGATTTTCCTATCAACAGATTTAAAAAAAATGAATATTTTTTTGAAAATATATTTAAATTGCGTATAAATGGCTTATTTGCTTAATCAATTAAGTTAATTATCATGTTAATATTTCTAAAAATTATTAGATAGAATCGATTAGATTAGATCGAATATAACTAGTAACCGAATCTATCAAAATTAACTGATTCAAAGATGTAATGTAATGTTATATGACGTCAGGTTAAATAAATTTTGATGATTTACTTTAAAATTTTTTTGCCTTTTTAAAGTTTTTGTTCACTAGAAATTAAGTTTGAAATATGAAAAATTATTTTATTTTTTAATTAAAATCGTTTTAAAGTGTCTAATAATTCTTAAGACCTTGGAAAAATTTCAGAAATTTAGAAAGATATGTTGAAGTAGAAATGTGTTTAATTTTTTTTCTTAGGAGCATTTTTGAATATTAATCTTTAAATTTTATAATAATAAAAAATTTAAATAAAGAAAAATTTGCTCGAAATCAGTAAAAAAAAAATCATAAAATAAAGAACGCTTAATAGACCTAATAATAAATTTTAAGAAAGAAAAATTTTCTGAAATCAGAAAAAAAATTCTAATCGGCTAAATGGATGTTTGCTTAAAAGATGAACAATTTCAAGAAGTTTGTTGAAGAATACTTCATTGAACAAGCAAGAAATTCTCACCATTCCTGCTAAGAGAGAGAAATTCGTATATAAATATAAATAGGTAAATAATAGAATAAAATATACAAAATTTTGAAACAAATTTGTCTGAAATCAGAAAAATTCTAAATGGACGTCCGCCTACAAGATGAACTGATAATTTCAAGAAGTTTGTTGAAGAATACTTCATTGAACAAACAAGAAATTCTACAGAGTAGCACCATTTCTTGATTAGAAATAGAAATTTCTAATAAATAAATAAAATATAAAAAATTTTAAGAAAGAAAAATTTGTGCGAAATTTAAAAAAAAAATTCTAAATCTTATAAATTTAAAATGCTGTTGAAACGTTGTATCGTCTGTCTGTCTGTCAAGTAGCAAATTTGTCGAATTTTTTTTATATATATAATGAATAAGAATTTCCTGTTTTTGTTTTAGATGATTCTTTTGAGATGCAAATTCAATCAAATCATCTCAGTTGTTTTATTATATACTGAAAAATCTAAAACTTTTTAAATTTAAATCAAAGAATATCTAATCAATAGTGGGCATATTTCTTTCTTCAAAATATTTAATTTCCTTTTTCTCCCAATTTACTTTTAAGAGACTACAAAGATTCGTTGCAAAGGGCAGGAGATAGCAACTGTTGCTGGAAACAACTGGAATACCTCACCACTATCACTCCCACTTCTTCAGTTTCCTCTTCTTTTTTATTTACATTGTTTTATTGTTAGAAAGGGGTTGGCGTGGACCAAATGGAACTGTCTAGCAAACCTGCTCTAACACAAACATTTAATTGTTCTAGACATAATAGTAGGCGTCTTGTCAGTTTATATAATTCTTGTTCTAATTTTATCTTTGGTTATATATTCGCGTATGATAGAACTACTCAACTCAAAGTATATAATTTCGTCTCACTCTCATTTAAAGTGAAGGGAAATCAAATCTAAAATTAGGATAATGGAAGATTCATTTCCTATATTGGCTGCCAAAAATATGAGTGGTTTAATAAATTTAGAACGATATTATTTATTAAATTTTATACCTGGTGAGTAGGGGATGGCAATTTGAAGACTGACATTTATCTTCCATCAACAGGAGCAGGAAAATATAGGCAGCCAGCATGGAATAAAAAATATTATTTAAATTTCGAGGACGTTTCGGGATCGCATTGTTCCCCATCCTCAGGAAGATAAATTGTTAAAAGTTACATAGCGGTTCATTCACCTAAGCAACTTTAACAATTTCTCGTCCTGAAGATGGGAACGATGCGTTCCCGAAACGTCCACGAAATTTAAATAAGATTTTTTTATTCCATGCTGGCTGCCTACATCTTCCTGCTGCTGTTGATTATCACTTAATTTCTTCATTTCAAAATATTTTCTTCATTGCCCTTTATTTTTTTCCCCATATTTCTAAAAGAATAGTTAAAAACATTGTGAATACAAAGCCTCTATTTGTCAACGCAGTGAATAAGTGGTTAAGTCGAGAATGAGTTAAATGGCCTAAAAGAAGCAGGAGGTATTTTATTCGTTGTATTTAAGTGAGCAAGTCAGGGGCTGGCTATAAACGTAGTTTTGGAAGTCAATCTAATATTCAGTTTTGTAAACCTTAAAAGTCGTGCCCTGAAAAATAAACAAAATCGACTTAACCACTTATTCACTGGGCCGACAGATATAGACTTTGTATTCGCAATGTTTTTAACGCAGATATGATTTTAATCTTTTTGTTCCAAGTGCCACATATTCTTCTATATAAATAAATTTTAATACTTTGGAAAAAAAAAACAAATAGTAGGTTTGTTCGTTTCACTTGCCATGGTAAAGAGTGCACGCTATCTTGGTCAAAAGGTGCAAGTTTTCTAGCGTGCACCTAGCGTGCAGAAAATAAAACGGACAGAATGGAGGGCAAAATGTGTAGATTATACTAAACGAACAGACCTAATATATTCGACTTTATTACTTTCTTCCCTCGAGGACCAGGATTTATTTATTACAAATTAATAGCAATGTTTCTGGACTAGAAAGTGTCAACCCTAACCACCAATAGGATTATAAAGTATTCTTAGTATTTGATTAAATGCTAGAGAATGTGGCGAATCGAGCATGAAGATGATATAAGTAAATAATAAAAAAGTTAATTCGTTGAAAAAAAATTTTTTTTAGATGAAATGACAAAAGAGGTGAAAAGTGAGTTAAATGGTGTAAGTTAGGGCATTATCAGGAGTAGCTAGGAACCGTCTGTTTGAGCGATCCCTGGTTTCTTATTAAGGCTCTAAAGCACCTTATGTCTCAACTTAGAATGTCACATATTGTTTTGTGGACAATGTCAACCCCCCTCTTTGTTTAACTCTTATCTCTGGCAGTTTGACCCTCCAAGGCCAACTTTTTGTGAGTTTCTTGCTTGTTTCTCAATGTCGGTTTAACTTGCCAATTTAGGTTGGGCTTAGAGATTGGGGATGGCGATGTTGTTCCATTAACTTTTTGTCATCGTCTTCTCTCATCAATGATCGTTACAAAAGAACAGTGTAAGAAAATCAATGTTCACATATTTTACAACCTGTTAGTGATTAAATTCTGAATCAGATGACCACAATAACTTTATCTACCATCCGAAAATAAAAAAAATTTTGTAACAAAAAAAATAAATGTAACTGTATTAAGAAAGTGATTATGAGTAAAACATTACAGTAAGTAATGGAAGATCCTAAAGCAGAGGAAATTTGTTTTGTAAGAAACCAAAGTAAGTTTTTTAAGTTTTTCGAATTATAGTGAAGAAGAGAATTTGCAGCCAAATGAAAAGAGCCTCTATTATTAAATAAACTCTTTATTCTGGACGTTTCGGCATAGATTCACCGTGCCATCATCAGCCTTTAAGATGCGTGTCTCGAAAAGCCGTTAGAACACGATTGACTACCGAGTTACTCTAGGCGGCAAGAGATGGCGTTAGTTTTTCCCATAGGAATACAAGGGATTTATTCCATTTCATTTTAAAGTTTCCAGCTAATTAATTAAGGGTAGAAAATTAATTATTTTTTAACATAATGATTACTAATTTAATTATCTACAACTTATAGAGCTCCGTTTTTTAAAATATCATTTATTTAATGAGATTAATCTAAAAAAAAAAATTTATTTTTTCGAAAATCAAAAAAAGGGCTTCTATAAGTTGTAGATATTTTAAATAGCTTTAATATAAAAAAAAATTGAAGTCGATAGCTTCAAAATTGTGGCCGCTGGAATCTCCCAAAATTAGCACCACGAGACGCGCACCTTAAAGAGTGCATAAGTCTTAAACAGACATATATCAAATTATAACAATAGAGTTGTCATTATGTAGGTAATACAGTTGATTGTTGACAATGTATGGCTAAGAGCGTATTGTTATAATATGATACAGGCCTGTTTAAGACTTATGCACTCTTGAGAGGCTGATGATGGCACGGTGAATCTATTCTGAATAAAGAGTTTATTTTTTATCAATTTTCATTTGGCTGCAAATCTTCTTTCCTCACTATAATTGAAATTATAAACGCTATTTTTTTAAAACTTTTTTTTTTTTTAAAAAAAAAAAAATAAAAATTATTAAATCATTTTAAAATTTTAATTAATCCAATACCATTGTAATATTTTTTTCTCAATTTGGAGTAAATTTTTTTTTTTAATTAATTTTTCAGCATATGAGACCAACCATTAAATTTGAAAAAATTGGAGTATTTAAAAGAAATTTTTGATGCTTAATTATATAAAATTTGGTTCTGGACTATTCCATAGAGAGAAGGAAGCATTGTACCGAAAATATTGTTTATTTATTTTTTAATCAAAACATCTACAGAAAGAAATAAAATTTTTATTTTTATTTTTTGATAACCAAAGAGGGAAAACGTATTTATAAGTCTAAGATTAAAAATTAATTAATCACCTTGTTCTTAGTTATTGGTTTTATTCTTTTTCAAATCAGAGGATCATTTTTCTAATGCTCCAGTAATAGCCCTAGAAAGTTGGAACACCTGTGAGCTCCTAAGAAAAATGGCTCTTCCTAAATAAGTCAAATCTAACAGCCGAGAATTATCGAATTAGTCAGTCGGAATGTTCCAAGAACACAAAAAAAAAACGAATTACTTTTTTAAATTGCGTCGATGATTGAATATGAATTGCAGTCATTATATAAATTGTTCCGAGTTAGAAAAAAAAATGCTAAATTGTTTCTGTTCAAGACGACACTAAGTTAATCGTTCTTATAATGACAATAGTCAAGTATATCATAAAAACAAGATAACTTAGAGAATTCAGTTTTCGTGTTGAAATTTTGACTCTATTTGGAAATAAAACATCAAATTATTTGGTTTATAGCCAATTGTTAACGCTCAATCGGTGCGTCCAAGGAGAAGCGTGAAATTCCGGAGATGACTTCTCCGAACAAACTTCTTGATTTTGTCTATATACTATACCGATGTGTAAGAAGGATTTTGTTATTTAAAGAATTTGTATGTCAAAAAATTTACTAAAATTTTGTTGTTGAGTAAAGTGAAAGCAATAAAAATTGGGGTGTTGAAAAAATGAAGAACAATTTACAAGATCATTTAAAAAAATATCAGGAAGAATATTCGGGGAGGGATGCCGGTATATTAGGTACAGTGAGCGTCACAATTAATTCCCCACCAGGGAGCTAGAGCCTTAAGTATATGGTATAGTATATAGTACTGAAATAATTTTAAATTTTAAAAGGTAAAATAAAATCATCTGTACCAGATTTATTTTACCTTTTCAGTCATTAAAATTATTTCACTATATACCATATACTTAAGGCTGTAGATACCAGGTGGGGTCTTGATTGTGGCGCTTATTGTATAAACGACTTGGTAATAGAATCTACTTTTATAAAATACTATTGAATATGATACAAAAAATAATAATAAATGTCCAGAAGTAATCTTTTGAAAATGTATTCTCTCGGCAACCCTGGAGAGATGCCCCAATTGTATTTTTTGATTAGGTTAGTATAAAATATTACATATCAACGAGTTTTGATTAATTGATTTAAACTTTCACGATTATCGTTGATAGAAATAAAATACATTTTGTTGGTTCCCTATCTTTTTTAGCAAATAATAACAGAATAAAATATGTTACTAATTAGAATAAAATACAACTTTCATCAGGTAGATGCATTTAGGTAAAACTCTCAGTTATTGTTCATTATTCAAAATGAATGAACTCCTAATGACGGCTGAAGAATTAGCAGCCGAAACGTTGTATTTTATTGTAATTAGTAACACATTTTATTGTATGATTATTTCCTAAAATAAACCACTATTTAATCCAAAAAAATGTTATTTATTTCTAATTACATACATCATTAAAGAAATATAAAATAAATAAAATTATATTTAAAGATTCAATCGTTGACTCTTATTATGTAAATTAAAATATATAAATAAAAACACTAGGTTATTTGCTTCAAATTAATTATTTATAAAGTTAAGAAATCACTTCTGAGTATGACACACGATGGTCGAAAAACTTACTGAATGCGTATTTTGACATACTAGTGTCGAAAAAAGTATAAAAAGTTGATTTATAATCAATAATTTGAAACAAATAACCGAGTCTGTTTATTTGTATATCTTCATTTTAAATGAAATTGTTTCTATATAATTTATTTCATTCAAACTGAAAGCAAGTATTGCTTGAAAATAGGATTAATAAAAGCGATATATTAAAAAATTGGGCATAATTACAAGCAAGTTCTAAAAAAAAATCCTTAACTTTTTTCCAGACCAAATTTTCAATTTTATATATATAAAATAAAAAAACGTAAAAAATTTTGAGGCATTTTTAAACCGTTTCCTATAAAAATGCCTTAGCTACGCCTTCATCATTAAAAATTTATTTATTTATTTTTCTTAATCCACTCAGATCTCATCTAATTAAAATAAATAAGAATAAACAAACCATTGGTATGAGGTTTAAAATATTTTAATTTACTATGTGAAATTCTTTATTAAAATATTTCTTTATTTTTGTGATGATGACTATGATTAGTAAATTTTTGTTTTTCCTTGTATTCTTTAAGATTGTATCATCTAAGATTTTTAACTTATGTAGTATCATATAAATATATATTTTTTACGGTTAACTTTTTTTCAAGTTGAATGTCCTACTGCGAGAAATGTGGTTTTTATAAAATGAAAAATTAGAAATTTAGAATATTTCTTTGCCTTCCGAATAAAAAAAAAAAATTTATAGTAGTTGAGATGGTTATTATATATGTCAGCAGGAGTTTTCTCTCTACGAATCAAACGCCTTCTTAGATATAGATCACGATTTATCGAGATATATATTGCAAAAGAATAAATGGATTTATCTTATGATTGAATGGGTCGGGTCGTTTGTATGCCTGCGTTGTATGTTCGGTAGCTTGCTAATAAATTCTCAATGGTTTGTAATTCATTCAAATCGCCAAACGGAATTGTTTCAATGTGTTGGGGAGGATTCACAGGTTGTATATAAATATATATATACCCACTGAGATCCGGTCAAGATCAGAAAGAATGTCGCTAACCGAAAAAAAAAACGATTTGTTTGGAGAACGTGACGCACAAATAAGAAAGCATAATATTGATAATAAAAAAAAGTAGATATTATCATATTTTAAAAATAAATTATCAAGAATTTTTTTATATCTCAATTTTGGCAAATATAGATATAAGCAGGTAGAAAAATGACAAAATCTTGATAAAGAATGCAGACTGTCGGCTCGTATTCAAAGCACCCTGCGTTGCCTATTAAAATCTAATATGGTAGGAAAGAATATATTTCTATTCGGCTGGGTCGTTTGATGACCTGTGCACTTGGATGCACCAAAACTCATCTGCTAGTCAGAATGGCCATGTTCGTGTTATTTATGGCCGACTTGTGGTATGTATGGAAGAGCATATGACAACTGGTTTAGAATCATAAAACATAACGTTATGAGCGAAGCTTCAGGTCGAAGATGACACCACCGATCATATCATAAATATTAATATCTTGTTTGATATAGAAAGGGTGATAAGGCGAAAGAGGGAACCCAAGACATCATGACTTAACCTAAACAATGAAATGTCTTTTTGCATATTATTAGATGAGTTATTATTATTATAAAATAAACCGTAATCTGACCCAATTATATTGAGGGGAATAAAAGAAACATCATGTTATAAAAATTTGAAATAATAAATAAATGATTAAAAATAGAAGACATAAATCGTGGTTTATTTTGGCATATAAAAATACAATAAAATGTGTTACTAATTACAATAAAATACAATGTTTCGGCTCAGAATTAGCAAAACAAAACGTCGAAACGTTGTATTTTATTGTAATTAGTAACATTTTTATTTGCTAAAATAAACCACGATTTAAGTCTTTGATTTCTAATATCGATAATTTTAAATCAAATGAAAATTAAGTTTGAAAAGGAAAATTTCAATTTTGCTTTTCTATACATAGGAGAGAGTCATGGCCGGATAAAGATTAAGGGTTTGAATTCAGAAAAATCACAAATTGAGTCAAAAGGGAAGCTAAAAGAAATATTAGTAAAGTATAAGATGTGAGTGGACGGATTTAAAAAATTTATATACAATCAGTCTCAAAATTTATTGGACAATATTTATGAAAGATATATCAGAAACAAAATATCATATATAAGAACCAAAGTGAACCTAATTCAACATCAATCAGAAAATTCAAACAAGAAAAATGAAATTAATCTCCTCATTCAGGATATTCTGGAGGTAACTAGAAGTAACTCAGTCTGAAAATTGATGAGGGGGATGAAGATTGGAAAGCGAAAATAAATTATGTCAGTCTTAACTTGGGTAACTCTAATAATGCGTGATTATTTCTCAATAAATACTAAAATAAAGTAGAAATATTGACTATTAGGAATAGATTTAGGGTTACCATAATTTATTGAGGCCAGATCTGGACAGACGACCTTTTTTTTAGTATATTTTCCTCGCTTTTTGGTCACGTTTTCGGTTCATATTAGTAAAATCCGGACATTTCTCAGATCCGGACGCCAAACCGGATACGGGTTCCAAATCCGGAGGTCTGATAATCCTAACTATACCCTAATAATGTATCTGAAGGTTTTGAATTGAAATATTATTTCATTAATCCACCCACTTTTTAAAATAAAATGTTTAAAAGAAAAAAAAATGAAATAGCTATAATATTTTTTCTTAAAGGCACAAACCGCAAATATCCCCACCACCTTAATCTTGATATATAGGAAAGAATAGTGAGTTTTATATTAAAAATTTACAATACTTAAAAAAAAAAAACATGAATAAAATTAAACGTTGTGAAATAAACGAATTTACATTTGGGATTTCCATTCAATTTCAGTGAAGGATTTAGAAAAAGTTTTCCAGACTTGATCTGAAGGGGAGATAAACGATATTTCTGATCCTCCCTTCTGCAAGAAAAGACTTTTAACCTGTCTGTTTCCCTCTTTAGAATAGATGCCTGAGGGTGAAAAAAGCAGATACTTACTTTTAATTGGCAAAGTAAGAGCGGGGTGGGAGGAGATATTAATTTAAGAATTAAAAAATGGAATTTTCAAAACCAATCAATTTACACATAAGATCTTCCAACTCAAAAAGCAAATATGAAGACGGCATTTTGCAATGTTTTAATCGCTTTCTGAGACTTGGAGACAGAAGGGAAAAAAAAATTCAAGAATGTTATTTCATAGCCAAGTCGGGAAAAATAACCTCACTCATTGATGCCAATTATGTGTTAGTGGAAAGAATATAAACAATTTTTTTTTTTTTTATTTAATTAAAATTGATTATGTTTGGAGAAAGAAATTTAAAATTGATATTAATATAGTATTAAATTAATAAAAAAAAAAAAATTGAAAAATTCCACCCTAAGAATTTATAATTTCGTGAGATATCAAAGAAACTAGCAAAAAGATACAATCCCTGCGACTGCTGATGGAAGACTGGAACTACAAATTGTAAGCAAAATCTCTGTTAATCTCGGAACCTGCGTAAGTACATTCAATATCAATTATTGTACTTGAATGAATAAATAAATACATAATAAGTTCTTTATAAATGCTAATTTGGGTCCATTGAATTATCGCAGCCAGAGCATTAGATACTGGTGCCAAAGGTTGAGCGTTCGCACCCCGTCCCAGGCGAAAAATTTTCTATTAAATAGGAAGAGGATGCAGCCAATTAATTGACCTTCTAATTAGTAAATAAGCACTCTTTATTGGAACGCTTCAGCCGGGATCAACCCTGCCATCTTCAGCCTTCCAAGAGCATATTCAAATTGATTATAAGCCTGAACTTCGAGGTATTTCAAGTAAAATTACATGCACTTGACAAAGAATGCAAATAAACTCTATTTCTTGTATAAAAAATTTGAATATGCTCTTTGAAGGCTGAAGACGGCAGGGTTGATCCCGACCGAAACGTTCCAATAAAGAGTGCTTAATTACAAAATCTTCCCCCCTTGATGCAGGGTCGGCGGACCTCACTCTTTCCCTCCAACCCTATCATGCGTTTTGCGACCGGAAGAAATAGAACAGGCCGGACCGTCGCACGGTCTGACGCCTGTTGAAAAGAGGAAGGAAGAGACAGTTTTTTTTTTACATACAAAGGACAGAAGGACTGCCTGTCCAAGCTCGGGTAGCTCGTGGTCTTCATCCACAGACAGAATCCGGGGGGGGATTCTGTCTTGATAAATCCTTATTTTTCTCCAGTGTAGTTCTGAAATAATTTGTTATAAAAGATACTTCGATAATTAAAAGGTCTTTTTTTTGAAATTGTGTCTTAATCCTAAACTAAATATGTTCCCCTTTAAAATAAAAAATCTTGGCATATATTTTTTTTTTTTTCTAAAGTCTTTTGAATAAATTTGATTGCGTATAGTAAATAAAATGAGGGGGGAATTATTTTATGGTGCCTATAATTTTTTATGATTTCATTGAAGAAATTTAGGTCAATAAGACATCAAGTCATACTTAACCAAAAGGCCTAAGATGAAAACTTCGGACATGAAAGCAAGGGGAGGGTGCGATGAGTAATTTAGCACGAGTTACACATCACACCTCTCCCTCCATTGAATAGGAGAGGCGCACGGGACGGACACTAAAGGGGAGGGGTATATGTACAGTGAGAGACAATATTAAGTCCCACCCATGCGTTTCTTCTTGTGATTATTTCATTGTTTTTAAAAAAGAAAATGAAAATCTTTCTTAGAAATTTTCTAGCTTTGAACCATGAAAGTTTCCTTTAAAAAATATATATTTTTTTGAAAACAATTTTATATATTTTTTAATGGAAACTTTCATGGTTCAAATCACTATCACAATAGGGACCCACTTTGTTTAACTCAGAAGACCTCAAAACGTGTATTTCCATCAAAATCTCGACATTGAACTTTTAACAAGAATCACAAACTTTATCAGGTCTATTCTCTAAAAACAGACGTTAAAATTTAAAATAGACAAATGGGTGTTAAAAAGCAATGTAAGCGTTAAAAAATGCTATTCATAATCACTTCCTTGCCTCAAATAGCTATTCTGTAAACAAAAATTTAAAGCCAAAGCGTTAACATTTAGTAAATAGTGTTAAAAATTAATGACATGTCTAGGGGTGCCTTTAATATTTTAACGTCGTGTTTAAAATAAAAATATAAAAAAAATAACCTAAAAACTAAGGTTATGATTTTGATAGCTTTGAAATAAAAGCAACATGTTAACGTCGCTGTTAAAATTTTGTTTAGAGAATAGCATTTTTTTAACGTTTATTGTTTTTACAATACTTTTTAACACCCATTTATTTATTTTAAATTTTAACATGTTTGTTAAAATTTGTTTTGTTAAAAGTTGTTTGTCTGTTTTTAGAATAGACCTGAATATTATAAAATATATAGAAAGTAATGTTGTTTTATTATATTTTAATAAAATATATCAAATTAGGTCATACAGTATTAAATGGATAACAAAGGGGCCGGAGCCGCACAAGTTAGTAAATAAATTTTATATGATTGCTTCATTTTCTTCTTCTGAGTGGTTGGATTAATATAAAAACACAAAAGAGAGCATTTCTAAGTCAAAAGATTTAGCGCCTAAACCAGTGTTTCTCCTACAAACAATTTTTTTTTTAGGACCCAGGATGGTTAAAAATACAATTTTGCCTTTTATACTCATATATTCTATTATCAGAAGCCCGCGAGCCCACACTTAAAGAGGTCCTGACCTAAACAAGTCTTGCGTGCGAAGTTTCTATTAAACAAATAAAATGAATAAAATTAAGAACTTCTCAATTTTTAAGAAATAGCAGTAAAATAAGGTAATATTCAAATAAGACAGAAGGGAGTTTAAAACAAAATGAGGGAGTCTTACTTTTAAAAGGTTTGATAAAAAAAAAAATTTGCATAATTAAAAATGTTGAAAAGTAGGCTATTATTAAGCGAAAATGGGTGGAAAATAAGAAAAGCGACAAATAAAATTAAATCAAAGGAAAATTGTTTTTAAGTATATTATCGAAATAATGTTAGGGGGAGGGATTGTATTTTACGTGTGCCTTTCTATGAATAAGGTCCTGAAGAAGGTGTCATTGTGACAGAAATGGCGACATTATAAGGAGGATAAATCCTTAATAAATTAAAAGGCGTGAGGATAACTCCAACTGAGTTTTTATTAACACCCATCTCACCAATTATTCAACAGGCTGCCGCACACATTCATCTGAAATTTTATTATTATTACTTCAAATTCCCCTATCGCAAATTGAGAAATTAATAAACGAACAAGAGATAAACAAAACCTAATTCGAATATCAAAAAAATATATATATACTACGCTCTATTTGACGAATAAGTTTTATTAACAGCAAAAATTTTTTGATATCTATCACCATTCAAAAAGTAAAATTTGGATATATACAGTCAATAACAGATAGACCTTTATGTGAGGAGGAGGAGAAGAAGTGAACACTTACCCCCTTTGTGGACTCCATTTGCGGGGTAAATCGGTTGACTCTCATCCCTTCAAGTATTGGATTATCAACTAGACCAACGGTTCCCAACCTTTTTTGATGGGAGCCCACTTTTTCCGTAAAAAAACGCTGACGCCCAGTATATAGTAGGGTATACAGGATATAAATGTTTGCGTGTATGTGTAAGTAAAATGGGTTGGTACAAAATTATTTTAAAAAAATGATATTATTGCATTTACTTTGTATTAAGAACAAAAAGCAATCTTAAAAATTATGGGTCAGGTTTGAAAAAAGTCAATGCTATTTTTGACCTTGTTTTATGCCTAAAGAGCGGCAATATTTGGATCAAAACTGGATAGTTTTAGCCTTAAATCGCACTAAACCTTCAAGTTATCTCTGTATTTATTTTTAAAGAAAACTAAAGTTGAAAAAGCTCGTTTATTTTTATTAATAAGCAGAGATCGGAAAAAGTCTCTTATTTTCGGAAAAAAAGTCGCCTTAAAAGTCAAATAGTCGGTAAAAAGTCTGTTTTTGGAAAAAAAAAACTCTCTAAAAAGTCGCTGTTAAATTTAAGAATTAAATAATATGAAAATGAAGACTCAATTCGGATTTGACTAAACATAATATTTTATATAATCGAACTGAAAAATATGATTGACAAATAATTATGAAATGAAAAAGAAATATGAACAGATTTATGCTGAGGAACTTTGACAGATGAAACAATTGAATCTATCCCTATTCGTTCTATTAATTATGTATTATTTGAGGTAATTTTAAGCAATAAAAGATTCTAAATAATAAATTTCTAGTTTTATTGTAATTTGAATTTAATTTAGTCCTTTGTGGACGAAAACAAAATGCAAAATTTAAAAAAAAAAGCATATTAAATTAAGAAATTTGAAAAAATTCGATAAAAAGTCGCTTTTTTCAAAAAAAGTCTCTGACAGGCAAAAAAGTCGCAAAAGTCGTTTTTGAAAATCTCAAAAAACGTTGCTGGAAAAGTCTCAAAATTGACAAAAGTCGAAAGACTTTTTCGGCTCTTTAATTATAAGTAATAATTGTTTTATCTTTCATTAGACATCCGCGGCACAAGGGTTGGAAACCGCTGAACTAGACCTTACTTAAAATTGACTATATATTTATTCGGTACAAATGAAAAAAAAATAAATTAATATAATATTCAATTCTAATCCTGTGGAAACGAAAGTCACTGACCTTCTGTGGAATTTGAATTTCCATTAAGATTTGGTAACGACCTAAAAAGAGGTTTCTATTATCAGATCTTAATTTTATAAAACTTTTAAGATGTTCTATCATCTAGTGAAATGAATTCAACAAGCGAACAGCGGAATAATTAATTATGTAGAATTTTTACAAATTATAATTTTTGCATTTAAAAAATTTACATGTTTTTTTCTTCATCGAGTATAGAAAAATAAACTCCTCACGCTTTTATATAGAAAGTATACATTGTTTGGATAGTTCATCCGGATATGGAGAAAAAATGCAAAAGAGAAATTAAATATTGAATCGAAAAAAATAAAATAAAATCCAATTAAATAATTTTATTCATTATTTGATGACTAGAATAATAATAAATATACGAGCGGAATTTTAAATATAAAACAAAAAAAAAATGCTACAGGTTGTAAATGACAAGAATTAAATATATTGTATTAAATTAACAAACTAATTAGTATATTTTTGCTAATTATAGAGAAATTTTTATATTAAGGATATTCATTTAAAAATCGCTATTTTTTTTAAGAATATATAAATTACTTATTACTTAGAAACCCCTGGTCTGCGAACTTCAAAATTTTTACCATTCAGAAAACCGTTGCACTATATTCAACAAGTGGTTAGAATCGTTTTCTGTTAACATTTCATTTATTTATTTTTATTGAACATGCTAACTATTATTTTTTACAGATACAAGATTGATTAATAATTATCAAAATTTTTTTTTCTATTTACCTGTACCAATAAATTGTAAATATTTTATTGATTCGGCCCCCATCTGCTCTCAATTGAACCGAAATGGTGAAAAGTACAAATTAGAACGTTTAAATAGCGGAAGAGTAAAGAAATTATCTAAATAGGTATTCGGAATCTACAATGGTTTAAACCTTCAAATAAGAATTTCCCGCCGCGCGCTCTCACGCGGTAAAATGAAATAATAGGAAAAAAATAAATGGTGAAATCTTTAGCGGAAGAATCATTCTTTCTATCCATACACGCAAGATAATTATACCTCTTATTGAGCCGATAACGAGCAATTTTTCAAGTGCTTTTATCCAACTTTTTCGTGCATGCTTTCCTAGCTGGCCCATATACTTGCATTGTAAGACGTTGTCACGTCAAAAAAAAATATCCAAAAAGAAACAACAGAAAAAAAGTAAATTAAGAATCAAAAAGAAAACTAACTATAAAAATCAAAAAGAAAAAAAAAGTTTCCCTCCTCTTTCAAACTGAAACAAAAATCAACGCAACTTTCGTCACTTATTATTCTAGTTTAAAATTTTTTTTGAAGAGAAACTTCTATACGTAATTGTCCCTGTAATAATCTCAATTGGGAACAAGAAAAAGACGCCTGTCGACGAGACTAGACTTCACACATTTATATCTCAAAAATCAGTTATTAAATGAAAAATTCTACTCATTGACAATACAACAGTTCCAAAAACACGGAGATTTTTTTTTTTAATATTTTGAAGGAATATTACAAATATCACCAGAGTAAAAATAAAATTAAATACTCATTTCGAAATCGAAAAATTTAAAATTCAACAAAATATCTTTTTTCTTTTGTGATATCAATTATCACTAGGACAATAAAAAAGTAAAAATAAAGAGATTATCTCTAAAAAGAAATAAAATCTTGATAAAAATAAAATTAATTAGAAAAAAAAAGTTGGTCATTTAATAATAACTTGATGCTTTGCCGTAAAGTCATGGCAAATGCAAGCAATGGAATGCATATAATGAAGTTTTGATCGTGGACATTAATCATATAAACAAATAGAGTCGGTAGGCTTGTTAGTGATGGAAAATTAGCGAAGGGAATAGGGAAGGGGGGGGGGTTATATGCAGCGAATGTAATTGAATCTGGAACGCTGATAGCGAGCTTCATATGTTGGCAACGATGCAATGAAACTTCATCACAAGTCAAGCCTATGTGTACAGGAGACAGACCCTAGTTAATTACAAGAGTTAACAGGTTTCAATTAGCACTCAGTGGGAGTCAATAGGCTCCAGCGTGTAAAGTATACCTAGGATAAATCGAAAAGTTAATTATCATCTCTGAAGCATTCATTTCATTAAATAATCATTTTTTTTTAATTTCATATCATTAAGACAAATTCACGTGGTGACAACTAAATTTTGATGATTATTTCTTAAATAAATATTTTTGTAAAATTTCATTCATAAAATTTGAAATTATTTTAAAAATTGTTTTAGGGTGAGATATAATCAATTAACCCCCCTCCCTTCTAATACTAATAATCAGATGGAATATTCTCCCCTAATAATAATAAACAGCGTGAATTTTCTACAATTCCCTTCCCTTAATACAAGAAATTTTATAAAAAGAACTTAAGGTATAAAATAGTAGAAATTCGCAATGAGATATTTCAAAATAATCCAAGTAAATAAAAAACTGGTGTGACTGGTCGCATCACACACAACTTTCTCTTACCTTGCAAGAGAAAGTTGTGTACTGTTTTCTATATAACATGAGTAATTGCATTTCATAAGTAAAAATCGAAAATACTACATCAGTAAAGTATAATTTAAACAATTTTCAGGACAAAATTTGAATATACATTTTAAAAAGCATCTAAAAAATAATTGATTTATGAATTTTAATCAAAATTGTTGGAGCGAATTTTGAGAAAATTGAAAAAAACTGAAAAAGTTCATCAGTAAAGTACTAGTACTTTTTAGCCGATTTTGTTCAAAAATTTATTTTAACCATCCGGGAGGGTACCTAACTTAAATATAAAATTTCAATCCAGTAGCTCAATTCCTTCATGCTTAAAATCGTTACACGCACACAGACAGACAGACCAATTCGAAACATGTATTTCCATCAAAATCTCGACATCGATTTTCTCTCTATATATTACATATATAGGTAAGAGAAAGTAAATAGGGTACGAGAAAGTAATTAAAATGTGTGCTTCCAAAACATATAAGAGATTGTAACATTTGATATTTTATTAAAATCTATAATTATCGTAAATTATCATCGATAATAAAAAAAACTATATTTTTTTATATCAAATAAAAAAAATTGACAAATAGATGAAATTAATATTTATTTTAAAAGTGTTCCGTTGACAACTAACCTTCCAATTCGAACGGCTCCCTTTCTTTTGTCTACGACGATAGTTGGTTGATTGGTAATTTATTTATTTATTACAGGGGTTACACCAGATGTACACCAGATTTTTTTCATTTTATTTTTCATAAATACACTTTAACCTATCAAAAAAAATTATTATTCAAATTGGATAATTATTGTAAAAATCTTAATAAAAAATTATGAAAAAAAAAATATCATTTCCTGATAATAAAGTAATGCAATATAAAGATTTAATAATTACCTTATTATTATTTTTATTGATGATTTAATTGCACTTGTTTAAAATAAACTTATTTATAAATCACTAAATAAATATTAAAACGTTTATTAATCACTCGCGCACTCGATTAAGTGTCAAAGCATCTCGCGCCCGACCTAAAGATTCCAAAGAGACTAACTAAACTAGTCGGCTCATTCCCTGTTTAGTTGTTACGTCACCGAAGATGGCGGAACGCAATAATTTGAATTTGCAATATTATTTAATAAAATTTATTAATAATATTTTATTCAAATTTCATATTCCAATTAAGTATTTTAAATACTAGATTCCATATAAAAACTAAATTTTCTAATGCGAATAGTTTTAATACTATTAAGATATAAATCTCTAAATAATTATTTCGTCCGCGTCGCAAAAATTTCAAGGAAGTTACCTGAACTAGAGGGTACACTTAGTACCATAATTTCATCATTAATGTAACAAAGTAATATTTTCAATTTAAAAAAAAAAATTATTTATTTATTTTAATTAATTATTTATATTAGAATGAGGTGGATAGCTGAGTAGATCTTGTAGTAAGAGATGAAAAAAAGATAAGTTGCAGCTCGATTTATTTCGTTTTATTATGCACTTCAAGCCGACGTTTCGGGCAGATTTGCGACTATCTTCAGGGCTGAAGTGTGCCAACAAAACTCGAATGGTGCAAATGAGTAATCCAATTAAATAAGAACCACGAGTCATGGTTAGATCTAACGTATATGTGACCGAAACGTCTGCTTTAAGTGCCTAATAAAACGAAATAAATCGAGCTGCAAATGCTCTTTTTTCATTAATTATCATTGTTAGAGAAGAAACTCTTGTTTCATGATCCAACGGTTAGTGATTTCGCATTTTTTTTTTTTTTTTTTTTTTTTTTATTTTGTATTCATAACGATAAGTGAATAAATTATTAATAAAAAATAAAAAATATTTTTTTAAATCAAATTTGTCAATAATAGATATACTGTAGCTACATAAATAAAATATAAAAGTGGCGACGTATATGTTTTTTTAATGGCATTGGTAACCAGTTGATCAACTTTGTATAACTGGAAAAATGTATATATATGGAAAAAATCTGGTCGCACAGCACACAACTTTGTTTACCATCGGTAATCGAAAGATGTGTTCTGTGCTTGTCATGCCAAATATTTTTGTGTCGTAATAAGTAAGTCTAATTAAATAATCTCTGTGATTTTAATATCATATTATCTTAACTCTCTTTTTATTCAAGAGAGCATTCAAAACAACGAATCATTTATAGCAACATCGAACGAGCAGTAAATACAAAATTCAATATATTTAAAATAGGAGAAATAATATTCCCTAAAGAACGAGAATCATTTAAGATGTAATAATTTTCTTTCCCTTTGATTTATTCATCCAGTAGAAAGAGAGGGAAAACCGTGAGTGCAAGTGAGAGAGAAAATCATCTGTCTTGAGCACAAAACCGGTTTGCCTTCAGGAAGTCAAACAATCGACTCTGACGTCGCGCAGTGTTTCTCAGAAGCAATTAAAAAAGCAATAAAATTAAAAATATAATAATTATATTCCCCGAACTGAAAACATCGGCTCAATTTAAAAAAAAAATTGTTTTAATATAATAAAATAACTTCTTGATTTCAAACTTACATTTTATATTTTTATTTTCTCTTACCCTATATATGAAATATATATAGAGAGAGTATTGGGATCATATCAAAAATTCAATGACGAGATTTTGATGGATATACATGTCTGAGGTCCCGTGAGTCCAAAAAAGTGGATCCCGCAAATTGTTCTGTGTGTGTGGACATTTTTAACCATGATGGATATGAGAAATTTTATATTTAAGTTAGCCACCCCCCCGAACTCGTGTAAATAACCTTTTAAACAAAATCGGCCAAAAAATACTAATACTTTACTGATCTACTTTTTTTTAGTTTTTTTCTATTTTCTCAAAATTCGCTTCAACGATTTTTTTTTTTTTTTTTAAATTCATAAATCAACTATTTTTTGGATGCTCTTTAAAATGTATATTCTCATTTTGCCGTTGAAATCTTCTAAAGATCACTTTACTCTTGTTCTTCATAGGAAAGATAGGAGAAATGGTTGCCATGGTAACAGAATTTAGGCTAAATATTTTTCTATTTAGAAAAAAAAATTCATAAAAATCAATTATTATTTAGTGCTCTTTTAAAAAGTATATCAGTAATATTTTGTGAAAATTGTTTGAAGTACTCTTTGCTGATGTAATTCAGTTTTTTTTGTCAACATCTAAAATGCAAGTTTGGAATTAAGGTGTATTTTTTTTTTTTTCTTCAATTTATACGACTCAAAATATTGAGAGTTATTTACCAAGAGTTGTTTTGGTGTGAACAAAAAAAAAAAAAAAAAAATCCAAGACCCTACTGTCAGATCCGTCAACCCTGATCTCGTTCTAATTCCTTGAAAAGCCATCTGGATTTATTGATCAGTTGTTGTCAGCACCGGTCACCACGGTCACCACGTCACCGGACCCTTTTTCTCTCTATCTCTCTCTCTCCCCTTTTTTAGGGATGACCCTCTCACGCCAAGTGTTAACATAATAACCGAATTAAAATCAACGTCCGCTACACAAAAATATTTTAACAAACTAGTCACGAACTTTTGCTCCCTACACTCTCACCCTCCTTTCACCCTTAAAATCGAAGTAATGTCACCAATAAAATTATTATTTTCTCATTATATGTATTTAATATCAAAAAGTATAACTTGCAATAAATTAATCCGAATGTTATTAAAACAATATCTTATTTTTTTTTATTTCAATTTTCTTTCGATCTTATTTTATTTATATCACCATAAAATAAAAGGAACATTGCTCTTTAGAAATTAATAAAATAAATTATTTAAAAATAATTTTTTTATTAAAGTGAAACTTTAATTTGATCGACACAAATTTTTTCGTTTCTCTATCAGCATGTCGCGTTACACGCCGTGACGTCAAAGGCCGTGACGCTACAAGTTATGACGTCACAAGCGATGACCAAAAAGTTGAAATTTAATATATATGACGAATTATAAGAAAATAATTGTGAGATTTAATTATTCAATTTTTAAATTGATATAATATAATTTTTAAAATAATTTAAAAATGATTAAAATACTAAATAAATATTTTTCTCAGTTTTTAATTTAACATACGCCAATTGATTTCCCATTATCATTCCCATTTTCGAATTATTAAATTAAGATTAAAAACGCAATTTTAATACCCTTAATTGAATAATTTTCTGAAAATTTTCAGTTAAAAGCCTACGATCCGAAAAAAAGTTTCACTTGCATCGTGGTTTCATAAAACCACACAATGATTTTTAATATAGTGTTTATTCATTCCAAAATTTTATTCAATTAATTATTGATAGCTTCCGTTGGCGAAGGAGGCTGAACTCCAGTATGTCAGTAAAGTGACCAAATATTTCAAGTTGGAATGCGCCAAGCCTCAGAATTGAAATGATTTATTAGTATTAGAAATAGGTACCGGTAGCTACAATAATATTTTTTTCCTTTATGTCACCTTCATCGGATAAAAAAAATTCAAAATAATTATAATCTTAAAAAAAAAAAATTAATGCCAATGAATTTTTATGCAAAATTTTAAATATTTTTTTCTGATTTTTTTTTTTTAATTAAGAATTAAAAAAAAAAATTAATTTATACTAAATTAGTAAAATATAAATTTATTTATAAAAAAAAACATTTGAAGGATTTTTTTTTACAAAAATTAATTTTAAATATTTCTAAGAGGAATCAAAATTTTCATTAAAATATATTAAAAAAAAATGGTGTGACTGGTCGCACAGCACAAAAGTTTCGATTACCGAAGGTAATTCTGTGCTTGTCACAGCAGATTTTTTGTTTCGACATATATTTAGTTTCCGACAGTACGGTACATTTAAATTCAAGATGTAAAATTTATAAAATTAAAAAATATTTATATTTTGTTACAATGGCAACCATTTCTCCAATTTTTCCTGTGAAGTACAAGAGTAAAGTGGTCTTCAAAAGATTTCAAGAGCAAAATGAGAATATATATTTTAAAGAGCATCTAAAAAATAATTTATTTTTGAATTTTAATCAAAATCATTAGAGCGAATTTTGAGAAAATCGAAAAAAAATCTGAAAAACTACATCAGTAAAGTACTAGTACTTTTTGGCCGATTTTGATCAAAAGCTTATTTTCACGCCCTAGGTGGGTGTCTAACTTAAATATAAAATTTCAACCTCCTAGCTCTTTTCGTTCTTGAGATATTTTGTCAGTCGCGAAAAACACTTTTTTGGGCTCAGGTGACCTCAAAACGTGTATATCCATCAAAATCTGGACGTCGAATTTTTGACATGAATTAAATACTTTCTTAATCATATATAGGTAGGAGAAAGTAAAAATGATAAACAGATCAATATAAAAAAAAAAGGTTAAACTATCATCTTTAATTAAATATCTTCGAAAAAAAAAATGTCAATATTAGATTTTTTTGTTTGTTTGTTGTGATCAAATAAATATAGAGCGAAGAACAGGCTCGCAAGTCATATTTCATGAAGACGTTACAGGGAGACGTTGGTCATTCTCTACTCCATCACGGTAGTTGGGGATCCCCCATGTAATATCAGTGTATCAATAGCACACAATGGTTGGCGGACGCTCCATCCATCAACGCAAGATTTTAATAACAACGCAGACATCTAGTGTACAATATCGCCCCTCTTCTGGCACCCCGCAACGCCCAACCTAATATTTGCAGCACATAAATTTACAGAATATTGCAAGAATGAGTGTAATGCTGGAAAAGATGGTGGGGCAACTCATAAATATATGGCAGTGATAACATTTGTAAAGGCCTTTTATTTCGTGTACGAAAAGAAAGGATATTGCGGGCGGCGCGGTATTTATCATCGAAATTCCTGTGGGAGTGGGATTTGAGATCGCGAAGGGAGAGAGATTCAAGTGATAACTCACCCGCAGGCCTAATAACCAGTTTAGGTTCGGGTTTAACCCCTGCCTGATTGTCCCCACCCCGTTTGTTAACTCAATTCCGTTTTCCGTATGTAGATAAAGAAATGGAATAAAAGAGAATGGTACGAATTAAGAAGCGGCAAAAATGATCTTAAAACAAAAAAAAAAAAAAATAATGAAAAAAGTTTCACAGGCGTTGTTTTTTTATTTTAACAAAAAAAAAAAGACAATAATAATTATTAGATAATGTTTTAATATTAATGCCGAGTTTTTGTTCTTAATGTATTTTATAATAACAAAACCATTTTACGTTAAATTAAATAGCGATCGATGATGGTTTTCAAGACGCTAAATGAAATCCTTCAACAAATCTAAGTTTAGAAAGATCTCTTATAATAATTTAAAAAGTAGAAGCTAAAAACTGCCTGTTATAGTCAGAAAACTTACAGTCCACGCCACAAGTGCCTGATGCGCTCGAGAGTAGAGCCTTGAACTTAGGCAACCGAAATGCTTAGCCGTCGGAAGTGTTGTCTTAAAAGCAGCTTTTCCATTTCAGTTACTTTAAAAAATAATCTCACTTTTCTCTATGTATTTCATATATAGATAAGAGTAAGTAAAAAATGATTTAGTTATTTTTAAAATATTAGTTTGGTTGACTAAGCTCAAGGCGCCACTCTCGAGCTCATCAGGCACTTGTGGCGCCGACTGTACTGTCGTTTTCTGACTAGAACAAGCGCGATCTTACAGTTTTTAGCTTCAATTTCATTTTAAATTATTATAAGAGATCTTTCTAAACTTAAGGCATAATAGATTTGTTAAAGGACTGTACTAGCATGTCACTATTTTATCAATTATTTTTAAAACAATTATTTTATAAATAATAATAATTAAAAAAAAATTTATGTTTTAATTTTTCTATAAAAA
Source organism: Euborellia annulipes (assembly GCA_023213315.1). NCBI lineage: Eukaryota > Metazoa > Arthropoda > Insecta > Dermaptera > Anisolabididae > Euborellia > Euborellia annulipes. Next base: position 108,101 of record JAKCPI010031846.1, on the reverse strand, counting down.
AAAAAATTAATTAGGCATAAAAAAATTCTATTAAAAAAAAACAACGTATTATTATTATTATGTAAATAAATAAGGTGTTTCCACAGAAACATTTCTTATTGTTTACAAGTGGTAAAGGCCGCCTTCTTCAGGCTTAACCACATGTCAGGGGGCTCGCCCCCTGGACTCCCTTACTCGCCTTCGACGACCAATAAGGTTTTAGGGTATTTCATCGTTTAAGTTAGTTAAGTAAGCATCAAAAAATTATATTAATAGGGTTTAGGGAAATCGAGATTTTTAGCAAGTGCGATGTCCTAATAAACAGCATAATTTCTAATGCTAAGAATAATTACACACTGTGTATTACCCTGGTGGGAGGGCTAATTATTCACAATCAAACACAAAATGATCTCGCTTAATATTGTTATTTCATGAGATATATTAACTGGATCAGTACAGTTCCATATGATGTTATTTGAAAATCAACACCATTGCAAATAAACCCCTATTTTAGTCAATATTTGTAAATGATTGAGTCTACTCTTTAGAAGTGAGCATGCATTTTTGATATGGCTAGACAATAGGATGGTAAAAATTTAAGCAGTCACACCTTAGGATGTGAAATTTTACATGCATTCACCAGTCCATAAATTAAGTTACTGAAAATTATATTAATTGTTCACTTAATTTATTCGAATGTTGACATTTAAATTTGGGAGCAATGCAGCTAGTGTTTATTTCAATTTATTATCAAAACCAGGGTCGACGTTTCTGTCACACCATCTTCAGGGGCGTGTAATGTTATTTTTTCATCATTTGTAGCCCTGAACATGGTCCCATGCGTGACCGAAACGTCGGTCCTGGTTTTGGATAATAAATTTTGAAAATAAAAACTAGCTGCATTGCTCATTTTTTTCTACCAAATTTAAATATTTAATTTATTTTGGTAATTAAATTTCTAGAAAAATAATACTTAGAATAAACATCTTAAATTTTTATTCTTATTTTAAATTTCGCGAGTATAAAATTCGAACAAATTAAGAACAATAATTTAAGGTGAATTTCAAATCTAAAAGATTTATGAAACTTATCATTCATATTATAATAATATATAATAAGTTGCGCGTTGCACAGTCGGTGCTAAAAGTGCCTGATGTGCTCGAGAGTAGAATCTTGAGCTTAGTCAACAAAACCAAAATTTTTAAAATAAATCATCTAAATGCAACTAAAATGGAAAAGTTACTTTTAAGACAATACTTCAGAAGGCAAAGCATTTTAGTTGCCTAAGCACAAGGCTCTAATCTCGAGCATTTCAGGCACTTGTAGCTTGGACTGTATTAGTTTTTGAAAAAAATTACCTTTTTGCTAAGTTAAAGAGTCTTTAATATGGGATTTTTTTAAAAGTTCTATTTCTATTTAAAACTTTCTCTTAAAATACTGAATTTTTCAAGTACTTTTAATAAATATCGGAAGTAAAAAATATAGTAGGTACTTATTAGTTTTCAAAGTTCGGAATACAAGAAAATAATTAATGTGCGCGTCTCGAAAAACCGTTAGGACACGATTGACTACCGAGTTACTCTAGGCGGCAAGAGATGGCGTTAGTTTTTCCCATAGGAATACAATGAATTTATTCCATTTCATTTGAAAGTTTCCAGCTAATTAATTAAGGGTAAAAAATTAATTATTCTTTAACACAATGATTACTAATTTAATTATCTATAAGTTATAGAGCGAATTTTTTAAAAATATCTTTTATTTAATGCGATTAATATAAAAAAAAATTTATTTTTTCGAAAATCAAAAAAAGGGCTTCTATAAGCTGTAGATATTTTAAATAGCTGTAATTTAAAAAAAATTTGAGGTCGATAGCTTCAAAATTGTGGCCGCTGTAAACTCCCAAAATTATCACCCCGAGACGCGCACCTTAAATCTAAATGGCATGTTAATTTTGTTATTAAGTTTATTTTATTATTCTTTAAATGCCAGAACTATTTAAAGAAATTATGTTTATTAATATTATTAGAGCCGAGCCAACCGAGTCGGATTAAGGGCGAAGATACAAGAAAGAGATAATAGTAAATTAATTTGAATAAATATCTTGATATATCCATGAAGAAGAGGTTAATAACCGTAAGATAGATAGATAATTGGTAGCATCTAAGATAACACGAAAAAAGTGAAGACAAGACAAGGGCTTAGTTTGGCATTTGCCCGCATGGCGTAGCCCGCAGCAGCGAATTTAGCACATCTTGCATCCCCTTGCCAAGAACCCACACCCTCAAGAGCTCGTTATCGGCAGATTACAAGGCCTAGATTTTCTAGAGCGCCTTACCGCCCTTGCTCTTTATAGAGCCAATCATAGCAAGTGGCAATTGGGAAGAAAAACGGTTTGAGCTTTACAAGCTCAGTGTTTCACCTCCATGCATAGATGAGTGCTAGTTCAAAAGGGATAAATAATAAATAGGTGGCGAAATTAGCCTAAAACCCCTAAAAACAACCTATAAAATGTGATGAAAAACAATAACTTATTTTTATGCTTAGACATCCTTGCTGAACGAGTCTATTGTCGAGTAATAGAACGCAAAAATTATGCTAATAAAATTTTTTTTATTTAGAATAAAAAACACAGATTAATTGAGAAATGGCGTGAAATACAATTTAAAAAAATCTGGTGTGACTGGTCGCACAGCACACAATTTTCTCTTACCTTTGGTAATCGAAAGTTGTGTTCCGTGCTTGACACACCAGAATTTTTGTGTCTACATATATATTTTTCCAATGAATTACAAGAATAAAGTGTATGAAATATTTGATTAAAATATTTTTATTTTATATTTAAACAAATTTTTAAGTTAATTATATCGGTACATCTTTTTATATATTATAGCATTTACAGTAGCGTATCCAGGTGGGGGCGAAGGGGGGCGCTTGCCCCCCCCCCGCCCCAGGTGTAAAAAGCTTTTGGCGCCCCTCGCGCATCCGGCTTTCCGACTTTTTCCCAAAATCTCCGGCTTTTTTTTGAAATTTATTTTAATAATAAATTCATTTTATATCATAAATCTGGAGAAAAATTACAAAAAAAAAGATCGAACCAGATTCGAAATAGTAGAAAAAAAAAAAAGGTCGAACGAAAAATGGCGGCTCAGTTGAGCTTCGCCCCCTCCGCCCTCAAAGGCTAGCAGATACGCCGCTGAGCATTTATTATTATCATTATTTTATTTTTTTATATGGTAATTCGTTATTAGACTTTAAATTTGGTTCAAATGATTTTTTAAGAAAATGATAAAAAAAAAACAAATATGTTTATTAAAGCATTTGTGGTTTGTATATTCTCCAGTCGTCCTGTGCGCTTATTCGGATTTAAACGAACTAACATCTAAGGGTAGTAAGTAGGTGGCTCTTAGAGGTTAGTTCGCTTAATTCGGAGTTAGCGCACAGTACGACTGCGGAATAATTAGTCGAAACGTTGAACAGTATTTATATTTTTAATAAATAATTAATAACAAAATATAGTCTATAATTAAAAACTAAGAAATTTTGGATTTTATAAAAAAAAGTTTTATTTTTTTATAAAATATTAATCAAAAACTTTTTGTCAAATATTTAGAAAGGCGTAAATGGTGTCTGTATAATTCAAAAAAGTTATTTGTTTAAGCTAAATACTACACAAATGTGTAGAATAATTTGCTACAAATTTGATTCAAGTTTTAAAATCTGTTAAATCTATAATATTTTATAACAAATATATGGTGATATAAGGGATCGTTTATGGACTATCATAAATAGTCCCTTCAGCCAGGTAGGCTCAAAGTGTGAAGCGCTAAGCCAATTGGGCTGCCTATCTTCCAGTAAACGAAAAATCTCAAACGTTTTCTCACCTCACTTATCCTCTTATATTATTTAATTTCCCCTTCCTGGCTTCGTGACTCCGCTACTCTTTTCTCAACCTCCCAAAAAAAAATCAGGCTATTTGTGTGTATGATTCGAGAGGCGGAAGAGAAGGGGACGGGCCTTTTGGCCAATTTCCCCAGGCGAAAAAGACGACGATCGACGATGGCAATTTATAAATTATCACATGTCTACTGTTCAATAAACGGACGCTACATGACAAAATAATTCAGTAAAATGTCTAAGCGAGAGTGAACGAGAGGGTTCTGGGAACCCGTCAGAAAAGGGTCTGTGACGCTTTAGTGATTTGATGTCCTGGACGACGACAATTTGTCCAGATGTGGGGGTAGAATTCTGTCCATCAGAAACAGCGACTTTCCGATATATATATATAGAGAGAGAGACAGAGAGAAAGAGAGATAAAATAAGCTATTTTTTGTCCCCATCATAAATGGTTTAAAAAATTAGAAAACTTGTGAATCGGTCATCTGAGAAAGGGGAAACCATTCAGAGGGGGAAATATTAAAATAACCCGTTTAGAAATATTTTGAGATTTTTTTTTTTGTCATTTACTTAACGTAAAAAAAAATCACCCTCGCTATTTTTACTTTCTCTTACCTATATATGAATATATATATAGATAGTATCATGACAAAAATTCGATGTTGAGATTTTGAGTCCAAAAAAGTGTTGTTTTTTTTTTCAACAAATTAAAAAATAACTTTTCACCATTAAACTAATAATTACGAAAACAAATCACTACAAAGGTGTCATTTGGGGGGGGGGGGGCATTTGCTTCACCTCCCCTCCCCCACAAGAATATAATATCTAATAATAGAGAGAAAGTAATGGATTCATGTCAAAAATTCGATGTCAAGAACTGTTTGTATGTGTCGGTGTGTCTGTGAAAAAAATATCTCAAAAACGAAAAGAGCTAGGACGTTGAAATTTTATATTTAAGTTAAGCACCCCCGTGAGACGTGACACGACGCTTTTGAACAAAATCGACCAAAAAGTTCTAGTACTTTACTGATGCAATTTTTCAGTTTTTCGATTTTCTCCAAATCCGCTCCAACGATTTTGATTTAAAATTCAAAACAATTATTTTTTAGATGCTCTTTAAAATGTATTGAGAAGATGCTGGTCCGGTGCTCTTTAAAATGTATATTCTGATGTACTTTTTCAGTTTTTTTTTTTTTTTTTTTTTTCTCAAAATTCGCTTCAACGATTTTGTTTAAAATTCAATTATTTTTTCGATGGTCTTTAAAATGTATTCAATATATTATCATTTTGCCATTGAAATCTTTTGAAGCACACTTTACTCTTGTACTTCATAGGAGAAATGGTTGCCATGGTAACAGAATATAAATCTTTTTTTTTTAGATTAAAATTCAAATAAATCAACTATTTATTAGATGCTCTTTAAAAAGTTTACAATAAAATTGTTTGAAGTACACTTTACTACAGATTTTTCATTTTCCGGCTCTTCCTTCCATAGAGCCAATGTTAAATCCCTATGAGGATTTGCATGTAAATTTCGATTCATTTGGACTTTTTACACAGTAAAAAAAAAAAATTTCCAATTCTTAAGAAATTTTATATTTATTTAGGATTCATTATTGTGTATAAAATATTCAAATATGAGATTAAAATTTTGAAAAATATTTATTTGACGCAATCAACATATAAAATACACAGAGCCTATTGAAAAATTGATTTTTTTTACTTTTTACTTATGAAATGCAAGTGGTCAATTTAACTAAAAAAACTAAATATATCTCGACACAAAAAATCTGATGTGACAAGCACGGTGCACAACTTTCTCTTACCCTTCGGTTCTGTGCGCCAGTCACACCAGATTGTTTAATTATACATTAATGACATCCACATTATGACCTCTACAATAATGCAGTGGCGTCTCTCACTATTGCATTAAATAATTTGACTAATATATTATAATTAAAACAACAGCAAACGATTTTGGAAGGTATATATTACAATCATTAAACATAAATTAATCAAATATAGATCTTAAAAGATTTCAATGATGAAGTTAATTTGAATATAATATTATGTTGCATGACTTGTGAAAAAATTATCTCTAGTTATAAATAAGATATAATCAGGTAATTAAAAAAAAATGTTAGTGTGTTGTTGTTGTTTTTTTTTTAAGAATATTAAATTTATTGTTATACTATTCAATTGAATATGAGAGAATGAAGTTGCGCTTATATTTCTTTCTAGAATTTTTTTTTTTATTTATGAATATGAAACAGAAAAAAAAAACTTGAAATATCAAGAAATTTTTACAATTAAGATCTGATTAAAAAAAAATAACAATGATAGTTCATTTTGGTTAAAGTTATAAAATGATTAGAAAAATTGTATTTAATTACTTTTTTGTGTTTTAATAAAGTAAGCATGAGTATAGAAAATTTTTTTCTAATTTAGTATACTATATATATAAAAATGTATGAAGTAAAAGAAAAGAGTTGTGAGCGGAATGAAGAATAAAGAACAGAAGTCAGTCTTAGCACGGGGATGTCGTGATCGGTATTCAAGTATTATTTTACGGATCACAATTAGTTTTTTATTTTTATTATTTTTACTTGATTATCCCGAAGTCTCGGTGTAATAAATTTTGAATTTTCTAAGAAAAATATTAAGACAAGAATTTCTTAAAAATAATACAGTAAAATTAATTAAATTTTCATCTAATTATAGATAAATAAATACCACTAGGTTAAGTTTCAAAATGTTTTATTTTTAGCTTATGTGCATTTCGACGTTAATACATCATCTAAACGTCGAAATGCACTAAAAATAAAGCCTTTTAAAACTTAACCTAGTGGTTATGAGAATTTAATTTACACTATTATTTTAAAGAAATTTTTGTGCTTTCAAATTGCAGATTTTTCTTAGCAAATTCGATATTTAATACACAGAGATTTCCGGATAATCAAATACAAATAATAAAAATATAAAACTCTCGTCTGAATAATTGGGATCCGTAAAACCATTTGAAACTTAACCTTGTGTTATTTATTTATCTATTTAGATGATAGTTTAATTAAATTTAAGAATGTTTCAACTTGTGTCGGGTGTGAATTCTTTGGATTATATTAATACAGTAAAATCTTGATTATCCGGATCTCTTTCTCAATTATTTAAATGGGAATTTTATTTTTATCATTTACAATTTTTTAAATGTTTATCCGAACGTTATACCAGATAATATTATTTCTATTGTAAATATATTCAAATCCTACAAAAGAAAGATAAAATATTTCTTAATATTTTTTTAACTGGCAATTTGAAAGATCTTATGATTTTTCTATCGAAACCCTTAATATAATTGGGACAAAGTAATCAAAGGATCAAAGAACAAAACACAATTGGATGATTCTAAACTAGCAATTGTGGCGGATTTTCGGGTTATCAGATGAGCCGTTCGAATTGGCGTTCATCTCGTTATCTAAAAATAAGCAAGTTTGTTGCTCAATTTTCACTCGTTTAATTCGTGCACCCCTGCTGGTCTTTCTGCTTGATATGTCCTGAGTCCTTTGCCACTTTTCATGCGTTAACTCCGCCGATCCCTCATTTCCTCCCGCTTACGTTTTCCAGGACCCCCTTTTTGCTCCTTAACGTTTTTTTTCTCTCGCCCTCCTTTTTCTTCCCTTCTTTTATGGTCAAATCTCTCTTAGATCCTGATGAAATTAAACGCCGAGTTTTAATGTTCATTGGCTGGAAAAAAGTTCATATCGTCACTGAAAGAAGGGAATTTAATTAAGTGAAATTACGCTGCTTGTACTTTAATTATGTTAGTTTCAGATAAAAGGGGCACGGGGGCTTCGTTTATACATAAGAGAGTGGCTTTCTTAAATAATGCCTTGACACTGATAAAAGCATTTTTCTCATCACTGACGAAATAAAAATCTCTTAAATGACTAGCTTTTCACTTCCATATTGAAACATGTTTAGAACTGTCGCTTAATGTCGAAACAAACGAACGAAAGGAGAGAAATAACCAACCAGATGACAAGTAGATTCTGTCAAAACGAAATCTAACAACGGCTTGTTTTGTTGACAGCCAAAGGTTATTACAGGTGCACAATGCTTTAATTATTCCATACACGTTCTTAATGGCGAATTTAACATTTTTCGTATAATGTTGATTCTTCCATTCCTGAACGAAACAAATATTTCTGCTAAGGCAAACAGATATATCTATTATTATTCTTATTCGGGAGAATCATATATTTCCATTAAATCAATGAGAAGTTTATGAGGATGTAATTAAAAACAAAAGAATGATGTTTAATTAAATACATTTTTTAAGTTTGACTAAATATTTGTTTTTGGTATAATTGTCCTAGTATGTAGATATCAAAAGATATGTTAGCCTGGCTTTGTCATCAAATTAAACTGAATACTCAAAGCCCTTTTCTAAAAAGGGAATTACAAAGTAATTTTAATTTTGCCTATTCAAAGGCGTTGATGGCGACAACAAAACTTTTGAAAACTACATCACTACAATCATCAGAGAGAGGGTATTTATTACAATTTGATTTCGGCTAAATGATTAATTTTTATTATTAAAAAAAAATTTATTAAAATTCACAAGTAATTTAAAAAAATATTTTATTTTAAATTCTTATGAACTTAAAATACGTATTTACATTTCTGATATATAATTAGTGGCCTGAGAAAGTGCAATGGATGTATGAATTGAATTGTCAGAATGAAATAAAATATTTACAAATATTAACCAAGTAGAGCTTTGTTTAAAAAGATGCAATTTTTTTTCAATCAACGCTCAAATGGACTGTAAATAAGCCAGTCATAATTCGTTAAGATAACAAATTTGCGAGATGAGTTTGTGTTTGATTGGGCAAAATTGTGCCGACTGGAGTCGAACCAAGGTACACCCGTACATACACTGTAAAAAATGTTCAAGGGATATTCATGAAGTTTGTTACACAAACTATTTATGAATTTTACAATCGGGTATACGACGCCTCTACCAACTCGACTACTTTTTAAACTACTTAAGTTTGATTCATTTTTTTTTTTTTTAATTAATAAACTTAATTTTAAACTGGTAACCGTTGGCTCTAGTTGAAACATTATGGTTTAATAGGAGTATTAAATTTACTAGTTTTTCTGTTTCAATAATATATTAATTTGATATTAACACTTTATACGTATTTGTGCCGATGTGGTGTCGAAATACGTATAAAGTGTTAATATCAAATTAATATATTATTGAAACAGAAAAACTTGTGAATTTAATTCTCCTATTAAAAAATTAATAAACTTGTTTATGAATTTGATTTCATAAACTTGGTATATTAAAATTCAAGCACAAAAGTATATGAAATTCATATTTTTTTTTTTTTTTTTTTTTTTTTTTTTATACAGTGTAGTCCACCAGCCTCGAGTTCGACTCCAGGAGGCGCAATTTTTGCCCAATCAAACACAAACTCATCTCGCAAATTTGTTATCTTCCCTATCTCATATAAATAACTAGAAGTAATATATACAAATTTTATTTATTTATTTATTTATTTAATATTTCAAGTTTCTATAATTGTATCAATACAATTTCATAAAAAAAAATATTTCTGTTTATTTTTTTCAAATTTAAATCAGATCAGGGTTGTTGGTATTTTTTTGAAAACAAACGTGATGAATATTTTCGCGGCGAGAATGAAAGAGAAAAAAAAAAAGAGGAAGCGATGCGTGTGCGTGTGTGCGTGTATGCGTGAGCCATTTGTGGACGAATCGTCTATTTATTTATTCAGGAATGATGAAATTCGAATTCGCTCCTTTAGTTTGCCCCTTCTATCCCTTCGTTTAATAGTCCCAATTAAGTTGGGCTAATTCTTTCAGCTGGGGCCCCGGCTGTGAGCAGAAAAGTTGCTACTCCGTGTGTGCAGCAGATGTTATAAATCTAGCGGCCTCGTTACCGTATGCAGATCAGCTCATCGGAATTCTTCCTCGCTCTCGAGTAATCACTAACAACTTGGACACTTCCGTAAATCACCCAAAGAGCAGTCGGAAAATGTTCGATGGAGTAGAGAGAGGGTCTTTGCTTGCCTTTGCCTACTCTACCATCTGCAACTCTGCGATTAGTGACATTCACACACAGACACATATATTCAAAATAAACAATTATTCTGCTTTTGACAGATTTGAAGAGAAGTGTCAGCCAGTATGATCCTCATAAGTAAAAATAAATAGAAATTTATTATTTGTTTAAGTTGTAACACTTCGAGTTAAATTTAGTAGTGAAAAGGGAGAGGGATAAACGTCCCCCGTATGGAAATTACGAAGATTCGCTAATTCATATTTCGACAAAAGACAAAGAAAAAAAAGCTATATATAAATAAATAAATTACTAAAATCCCTAAGTTTTTTTTTTATTGTAGTGTCGAAGAATTAAAAAAAAAAAAAAACAAGCGAATTTCAACCTTACTGACCATGATTAAGATGGTTAGTAAGAGATAATAGCAACCGAGTATATAAAATTATTTTAGGGATTTTTTTTTTTTTTGAAAAAAAAAAATTAAAAAATCATGCAAAATTTGTTTTAATAAAAAATTCTCGTGGAATGTTTTGATGCTGAAACAACATGACTAGTTAGAAACTTATTCTAAGCCTTCTTTTGTTTTTGATATTTTTTGACAGATAAAAGTAAATAAAAATAATAATTTTAATAAAGTGAGTGGTGGATAGCTGAGTAGATCTCGTAGTAAGGAATAAAGAAAAGAGTTACGTTTATTTCGTTTATTAGTCACTTCGACGTTTCGGTTAGATTTGCGACCATCTTCAGGGCTGAAGTGTGTCAATTAAACTTCTCAAAAAGTTAAATGGCGCAACTGTGTAAAATATTTATTGCCATTTATATATGCGAGTCTAGGTTAGAAATAAATATTTTACATAATTGCGCCATTCAACGTTTTAAGGAGTTTTATTGATACAATTCAGGCTTGAGGACCGAAACATCCGAAATAATTGATTATCGATTACGAAAAATAATCTATTATGGATTACGAAAAAATAATAGATTATTCCGATTATTCGATTATGATAAATAATCGATTATTCCGATTAATCGATTATTGCGATTAATCGACTATCGATTATTCCTATTAACCATTATCGATTATTTGATTTATCGATTATCGATTATTCCGACTAATCGATATCAATTATTCCGATTATCGATTATCAATTATTCCGATTAATCGAATATTTTCCATAATCGATTAAATCCATTTAATTCAATCCTTCGGCTTAGAGTGATTAATAAACGTAGCTGCAATCGCTATTTTCTTTATTACTTACTACAATAATAATTTTTCTAATTTTACAATATTTTTTTTTATGACACCCGCCTCGCGGATCACTTGAGACTCCTTCGCGGACCACCAGTTGGGAACCACTGATATAGAAGAAAAGAAATGGAACAGGAAGAAACAACAAAAGTTTTATTTCCGATTTTATGCTGAATTTCATTTAAAAGAAAATAACCCATTAAAAGAAAGCCTAGAGGAAGTTTCTAAATAGATTGATGTGTTTTTTTTAAAGGGGTGTCGCGGTTTTATTTATTTTTTTTTTTTGGCAGGATGCTTATTCCTACCTTGGTCGAACAGGAGACCTCGGCTTTTGCTGAGGGTCGGATGACCAGTGGCGAATCGGTAGGCAGGAACGAAGCCCAAGCCGAGCCCGAGACCCAGAGCCTCCTGGCCGCAGCGGCCAGGCCCGAACAAGGGACCCACTAAAAGAGGTAAAAAAAAACAGAGCTACTACAGTGGACAAGCACCACCTGTGACGACACCACTGTCCCCCCAGCGACACACGAGAGAAGACAACACATACTCGCATTCAAAGCATCACATCGAAAAACCAGCTGGGAAATAAAAAAAATAAAATAAATAAATAACTAACGACCATAAAAAAAAAAGAAAAAAAGTAGGCTCTGTCAAACAAACGATAAATAGGTTTATTAAAAATTATAAATATCGAATTCAAAAGTGTTTTTAAAATTTAAATGAAGAGAATTAAAAAAAAAGAGGGGGAACGGTTGTGAATATTTTTTTGCACCGATTTTGAAATTTTTTATGCACAATAAATTATCTCGTTAGCTGGGAATTTAAATTTCTCAATAAGATTGAGTAAAGTTTATTTCAATTTGCTCGTCGACATTTCAGGGCCTGTGCAAAATAATCGATTAATCGATTATTTACCGATTATTTTCTTTAAAAATAATCGATTATTTAAAAAAATATAATCGATTATTTCCCAAAAAAAGGATTGAATGAAATGGATTGAATCGATTATTTGGGTTATCGGAATATTCGATAATCAATTAATCGGAATAATTGCTAATCGATTAATCGGAATAATCGATTATTTATCATAATCAAATAATCGGAATAATCTATTATTTTTTCGTAATCCACAATCGATTATTTTTCCTAATCGATAATCAATTCCTTTTTCCCATAATCGTTAATCGATTATTTTTTTTCCATAATCGAATACACCTAGTGCTCATCACTCTCTTGAGAAATTGTTAAAGATAACAATTTGTAGGTATAATCATTTATTAATACATTAAATTTAAATATATTAAAAGGTAATTGAATGACACTAACGGATTGTTATCTTTAATAACTCTTGTAACTTCGCAAAAAAAAATATTGTAGAATTGAAAAAATTTTGAATATATATGTAGGCTATAATAATTATAAAATTATTTAAATAAGACATTCAAGGTCTAAATTTGATAAATAATTATCTTCTGAAGTTTTTCCCTGATTTAATTATAAAATTACGAATTCTTTCTTTGTTATTTTAGTCAAAATAGTTTAAATTTTTTTTTTTAATTATAAAAATTAAAAAAAAAAAAATATTAATAATCGCCCCCCTCCCCTTCTCTTAAAAAATGTCCTCTAGATCCGTTACTATCCTGAGAAAGGGTGTGACGAGTAGCCGAAAAGTCAACAAGCAGAATGAAATAAATGCTGTTTTAAGAACATTATTGAGAAATTCATTTTTTGAAATCTTCTACAAAAAAAAAAAAGATTTTTGGAGTCAGAAGGAGTGGAAAAAAAAATATTTACGGGAATCGAACCCGTAAAAATTTATAATAATTCCTCAAAAATTAAAGGTGAGATTATTTTTTTTTTTCAAATATATAAATTAAATTAATAAAAAGAAAATATTTAATTTTCCCTTTGAAGATTTAAAAGCTTGTTTCTACAAAAGTGCAATTATATGAAATGAAGTTATTAAAAGTAAAAGAAGAGAGAAAACTTTGGTTAAAAGAATGCGGAATGCTCTCATTAAATGAAGTGGTTATTTGTTGACCTAGAGTCCAAGACGAACCATGAAGATATCGTAAAAAGTAATGAACCAAAAAAAGCTTCAGACATTAAGGATTAAGCACAGCATGATCTTTCTTTTGTAATGAGTGTTGTTTCATCGTGTGGCATCTCAAGCGGTCATTTCAAAGCGAGGAAGAATTAATTATCAACTTGAATTGTTTTATCGATTATGTTTAATAATATAAATAATAATAAACTTGATAAATTGAATGTGACGGATGAATTTATGCAGAATTTGCGGGCTGTTAGTCTTGAGCAATAAGTCGACAAGTCCCCTAACAAGCTTCCAAGTCATGTGTAAAGAACACTATTCCAGCCGGCTTCTCAAAGAGTAAAAGCCAAAGTTTCTCAATGTAATTGAGACACCTGCGAAGGTTGTCCTTCGAAATTATAAAGGAAGAGAGATTAAGCCACTGAATTGTGCATTGAATGGGCTGGGGCAGGGTAGCTGTCTAATCTCTGAAGCTGACACCTGGGATGCCTGGCCATACACACCATTTCTTGGTCCTGAATGCCGACTAGCCCCTTAATGATTTTATTGACTTCCCTTACAGGCTTTCTCGTAAAGAAGCTCAACTCCCGGGCATCCGATGTTGCCACATGTCACCATTAAACACCCATACGTCACTGATCAACAGGTTTTTGTCCGTGTAATACGAACAAAGAAAAAGCCGAAACATTTTGGTTACGAGGATAATGAGTTGTATTGGAGAGGGGGGAATGGTTGACAAGGTTTTGTAGCACGCACGCTACAACTTGTTCTTGGGTAACTAAAACAACAGAACGATTGAGATGGCTTAGGCATTTACGCTCACCGCCCTCGCAAGATCTTCATGGCCCTTTTATAGAACCATTCGGAGCAATCGTGCCCGAGAGTGAGGCTTCCACACCCAAAGGGGAAAAGGGCAATAAAAGTCGGCACCAAGGCATGTCTGAAAGGATTTGGCTGCACACTCAACGATACCCACGACAAGTGCTGCTCAAATGAGCCAGGCCGGTAATAGGAAAAAGCAACCAGTTTCCTTGTTTGGCCACGACCGACGCGAATAAAACATGTTCTCGGCCGGTGGTGGGGGTGGTGCATCACAGCAAAACACTCACATACATATACATACACACACAGAGAGAGAAAGAGAGAAAGAAAAAAAAAACGTAAAAGTACAAATATTCCAATTCCGTTTTGCAACATTTTCAAACATCTTATTCTCTTGTATCAGAAGGAGGGCGAGGGCAACTTTATTGGCTCTCAAAGTGGAATTTTATGACAAGCCAAAGTCTCACTATCTAACTAGTAGCCATTTAGTTTAATCAAAATCAAAATTAAAGAATATAAATGTCATTTTCAAATATATCGGGTGTTTTTTTTTATTGTTGACATGCTAAATACTTAAGAAAGGATAATTTTTATAATAATTTTTTTTAATAGCCAAAATTAAGTCTTAAGAAGGGGGTGAAAACCCCTAAGCGTTCTAAATGAATAATTTTAATTATTCTCTTACATAATAAGGCTCAATTTGGTTTAGTAAAAAAAATTTTAATATCATTTTATATATATGCATACAATTAAAATTAGGGCTTGAATAAATAGGGGATGTGTATTTGCAATAATGCTATTCGAATTAGAAAATTAAAATTAAAAAAAATTCTTCTTCATTAGGAACCTTCGTATATAGTACTTATTGTACTAGAACGAATAAATCAAATCTTACAAATTTCAAACCCACCTTCCATAAAATAGTTAAATTAATACGCTAAAGTCAGGCATTGACCAAAGATAAGCAAATGATTTTTGACCGAAACAAGAAACTTTTTTTATTTGGGCAGATTATTGTAATAATACAATTTTTTAATGGTATTTAAAAAATTAAATAATCATACAGTGGCGTAGTGAGCTTAACTAGAGCCCGGGGCACAATACCTTTTTAGCGCCCCCCCCCCATTCGAAAACCATATTACATTATGCAAGGGCGTTTAAATAAATTTTTCGGGGGGGGGGGGGGGCCCGAACTCAAAAATTTTCCTGCCTGCGGAAAATTTTTTGCTCTCCTGTTAAAATCATTTTACTTTTTTTTTAGGGAGGCTAAATTTTTTCCCCTTCCTGGGGAAAAATTTTATTTTTTTGCGGAACCAGATTTTCCCGTCACGCGGAAAATTTTTTCCCGGACATTAAAATTATTTTTTGTTTTGCGGACCATTTGGTGCCCCTTTGTGAGTAGCGCCCGGGGCATGGTGACCAAGGGGGGCCCCCTCTAGCTACGCCACTGTAATCATAGTAAAAATAAAAAGTAAAAAGAGAAGTGAATTACTCGGAGTCAGATATTTACTGTTAAAATCAAAACGTCCTGATATCTTATTTACACTGATGATAAATACGATCTGTTGGGAAAATAAATAAATTTTATGAATTATCCTATTTGAAAAAAAACGGCAAATTTTAGAATTGTTGGTATTTTTGGTTAAATATTCATTCATTTCAAATTCACTTTATATCAAAAAATTATCTTGCCTTCTCCTGAGGAAGGAAACGGAAACCCATCTAAGTATCATTCCCATGAAAGTTACTCCTCAGAATAACCAGTCAGGTAGACACTAATGACTTAAAAGATTAATTCATAAAATTACAAGTTTGTTAGTGCAAATTTAAATTTTTTTTATGCAAATCACCCGCACTATAAAATTAGAGTAACCAATTTAATAATGATGTCGAGTGGGTGAAGTTTGTTATCAGACCTTAAAAGCAAAAAAAGTAAGCACCGTCCCTTCAGAAAATAATAGATTGCTTATGTAATCGTGTATAATTTATTACAGGCCAAAAGTAAAATAATTAATATATAATAATTGTCATTGTTTATAAAATTTAGGAAAATATAACCTAAAATTCTCCTGTTTAATTTTTTAATTCAATTATTAAAATATTTTTTAATAAAATGTTTATTATGTTATGCTAGAAAAATGCAGGCATTCTAAAGGGTAGTTATTTTATATATGAAAATATTCTCTAAGGTAATCAAGTTCATTTATCTTGAATTTAAACATAATGTCAAGGTAAGCAAATGTTTTACTAGATTAAAAAAAAAAAAAAATTAACTACTATTGGAATTTATAGAGGTCCGTTTAGAGCTTTGAATTTCTGGCTAGTTATCTTGATGGTATCGTAAAACCGGAGGAAATTAAATTGTTATTGTTTCAACCATATAATAAGAAGACTATCTGTATAACAGACGGAGAAGACATTTAGAAAACATGCCAGGTGAACAATGACTATATTTTGACATTATTTGAATTCCTGCATAAGTAGTATCGCTTCTAAATGTCTTCAGTCGTGTGTTGAGCCTGTGTGTGTGTGTGTGGGTCCAAAAATCCATGAAGAAGGAAAAGGAGAGAGGGGGCGAGTAAGAAACATAGTGGCCATTTTTCTCAGGCTCATCGCATTACAAGTTCTAGTCGTCAAGTTTTAGAGTCTCACTTTTCTTGAGTTTCGGCAGAGAATATGAGAGGGAAGCCGTAGCAGAACCTCCCGATGGTCAGGTCCAGAGCGACATCCGTAATTGACACTTGGTTAGGTTAGGACGATATATGCCGAGGACTGAACCACGAAAACTCGTCTCGTTGGCCAATGCCCACTCTTCAAATAACATTAAACCTGCCTTATATAGCCGTTATTTATCTTAATGTCCAATCGAAAAACGAATCCTTTATTATCTTTTTTGAAATCTTAGTAATTTTGTTTATTTGTTGTAATTGGTGATAAGTTACATTTGCTTCTAACTTACTAATTGACAAAAAAAAAAAGGGAGAAAAAATACGGGAATCGCATTTGTGTCAGTTTTGATAGCGATAGCTTATGACTTGTACTAAAATAAAATATGTGTTGAAAAGGGAATGAAAATATCTCAAAAGAATGTTTATTTTTATAAACAATCGGCTTGATTATTATATCAACCGTTTGACCTATTAATTAATTTAAAAAGTAAATATTAATTGGACAGGAGAACTAGGATAAAGGTAGTCCGCCCGGCGCGAAATCCTGGTGGTTCTGGTTCAATTAAATCTCGCAAATTTGCTATCTTTAACGATACTGGTCTATTTGAGCGCTGATTGAATAAATAATCCTTTTTTTCAAATACGAATTAAATATTAATATAGAATAGTGATGTTCAAGCTTGGGGTATTATAAATGAAATATAATTTAGAAGCTGAGGAATCAAAACGTGTATATCCATCAAAATCTCGACATCGAATTTTTGATATGAATCCAATAATACAGTATATATTAACATATAGGTAAGAGATAAGAACAGATATATATATATATAACCTGGTGTATATTAACATATATACAGTAGCGTATCCAGGTGGGGGCGAAGGGGGGCGCGAGCCCCGCCCCAGGCACATCAAGCTTTTGGCGCCCCTCGAGCATCCGGCTTTCTGGCTTTTTCCCAAAATCTTCGGCTATTTTTTTTTTAAATTTCATAATAAAATCATTTTATATCACAAATCCGGAGAAAAATTACAAAAAAAGATCGAACGAGATTCGAATACTAAAAAAAAAAAGAAAAAAAAGGTTGAACGAAAAACGGCGCCACAGTTGAGCCTCGCCTCCTCCGCCCCCAAAGGCTAGTTACGCCGCTGCATATATATTAATATATAGGTAAGAGAAAGTAAAAATTAATGAAGACTCGAGCATAATGTTATCATCTCCTCAAATTTGAACCGTTTTTGCCATAGAGATTAATTATATACTCCCTTCCTTTTTGAAGAGAACAGTTTGAGCAAATTTTATATCTGTCTTGCCGCAGTCAAGAGCTTCGAGTTTTTTTATGAGCACATGAGCGGAAATTCTATGCTTTAGCAGCTCCACAGAGAGGTCACATCTGAGGCTAGCGTCTATGATATTGTTGTGCTTTACATAGAGAGAAAGAAAATAATTTTCAAAACGGTCAGCGGATCCAGAGGAGTTTCTCGAGGGGAGGGGGGGGGGGGTAATCTGGTGTGCTGGTCGCACAGCACACAATTTTTTTTTATAAACGGTAATTTAAAGGTTCATTCTGTAGTTGTTTATCAGAATATATATACAAATCAAATTTTTAAGTATTTTTAAAATTTTATATTAAAAATACAATTTTTTCCCCAAAAAAAATATTTTTCTCAAATTTCGGGGGGAAGGGAGGGGGTAAATACCACTTTACCCCTCGCCCCTTGTATCCGCCCTTGGGTCAATAACTTTACTTGCTAACAGGTACTCAAATTTGGCCAAAAGATATTTAATTTGATTAATTGTTTAATTTTGTAGAGTTTATATACTCGTAGATATATTTTGAAATATTTTATTTAGAATAATATAAAATTTTATAAAAATCAGAGTTCTTGGGAGGCCAGCCCCCAAATGACGCCACTGATGGCGAACCAAATCTACGCGACACAATAAAACTAATAATATTCTACTATGAAGTACACTATTACGCATGAAACAATTTTAATTACTTTTATAAATAATTTCCTATATAGTAATATAAACCTTTATAAATATTATATTATTAAGGTAAATTTAAAATTAAATTGAAAGAACGAATCCCAAAATGGAGAATGAAAGAATCGTGAACGCCAGCGCTCTCTGGTGGGAGCAGCTAAGACCCAGCATTTGACTTTTTATTGTCAGAATCTGATTAGTATTCTTTTTGTAGTTTAAACTACTTGTTATTCTTTGCAAATAAAATAAGAAAATATATTTACCTACTTGAATGAAAAATAATATTTAAAGGTAAATTATAAACGTTTTATACTATTATTTATTCATTCACTAATTTAATAAATGATTAATATTTAATCAAAAATCTATGAAAAAAAATTCTTAAAATTTTAATTATAATTGAAATTTATTATTGAAAATTTATGTTTGTCATTTTAGATATCAAAGTTATTTTTATAGAATTCGAATTTTATTATGTATTTGCCCTCATATTTTAATTTTAATATTCTTTTTAAAATTTTTAATAAGATATAAAAATTATCCTCTCATAGTACATCTAAGCTTATTAATATTTCTCTAGCTAACTCAATTCAAAATAGAGAATAAATTAATCTTTCCATCTTATTAAAAAAAAAATTAAATTCATTCAATTCAAAGATTTAACATGATTTGCTATTGTATGCCCTTTTCTCTAATTAAATGACCTATGGATACTGGTGAGCTGGAAGATTCATTGATCGCGTTGTCCATACCAATTTCCATCAGTCATTCTAAACATCAATGGTTACAGAACTAAAAATAAATTCAATATTAATATTATTTATAAATAAATATATTGTGATAATATAATATATAAATATTGCCCTTCCTCACTCAGTTATTTTTATAGAATTCGAATTTTATTATGTATTTGCCCTCATATTTTAATTTTAATATTCTTTTTAAAATTTTTAATAAGATATAAAAATTATCCTCTCATAGTACATCTAAGCTTATTAATATTTCTCTAGCTAACTCAATTCAAAATAGAGAATAAATTAATCTTTCCATCTTATTAAAAAAAAAATTAAATTCATTCAATTCAAAGATTTAACATGATTTGCTGGAAGATTCATTGATCGCGTTGTCCATACCAATTTCCATCTGTCATTCTAAACATCAATGGTTACAGAACTAAAAATAAATTCAATATTAATATTATTTATAAATAAATATATTGTGATAATATAATATATAAATATTGCCCTTCCTCACTCAGTTATTTTTATAGAATTCGAATTTTATTATGTATTTGCCCTCATATTTTAATTTTAATATTCTTTTTAAAATTTTTAATAAGATATAAAAATTATCCTCTCATAGTACATCTAAGCTTATTAATATTTCTCTAGCTAACTCAATTCAAAATAGAGAATAAATTAATCTTTCCATCTTATTAAAAAAAAATTAAATTCATTCAATTCAAAGATTTAACATGATTTGCTATTGTGCCCTTTTCTCTAATTAAAGACCTAGGCGGGGCTGGAAGATTCATTGATCGCGTTGTCCATACCAATTTCCATCTGTCATTCTAAACATCAATGGTTACAGAACTAAAAATAAATTCAATATTAATATTATTTATAAATAAATATATTGTGATAATATAATATATAAATATTGCCCTTCCTCACTCAGTTATTTTTATAGAATTCGAATTTTATTATGTATTTGCCCTCATATTTTAATTTTAATATTCTTTTTAAAATTTTTAATAAGATATAAAAATTATCCTCTCATAGTACATCTAAGCTTATTAATATTTCTCTAGCTAACTCAATTCAAAATAGAGAATAAATTAATCTTTCCATCTTATTAAAAAAAAATTAAATTCATTCAATTCAAAGATTTAACATGATTTGCTGGGAAGATTCATTGATCGCGTTGTCCATACCAATTTCCATCTGTCATTCTAAACATCAATGGTTACAGAACTAAAAATAAATTCAATATTAATATTATTTATAAATAAATATATTGTGATAATATAATATATAAATATTGCCCTTCCTCACTCAGTTATTTTTATAGAATTCGAATTTTATTATGTATTTGCCCTCATATTTTAATTTTAATATTCTTTTTAAAATTTTTAATAAGATATAAAAATTATCCTCTCATAGTACATCTAAGCTTATTAATATTTCTCTAGCTAACTCAATTCAAAATAGATACGTAGGGCTTATAGCTGGTAGTTTAATAGGATAGGTGATCCTCAGGAGGATGATCCCAACCGGGATCGAAACGTCAACGTGGTGGGAATAAAATAATGAAAACAACTAGCTGCAGATTTTCTTCACTTTTCACCTATCCTCAATTCAAAATAGAGAATAAATTAATCTTTGAAATCAATATCAATCATTTTGCAGACAAAAGAAGATGGGGGCAATCAGAGGTTTGTCATATTAACTGTACAAATCATGAAACTTTCTTATCTTATTAAAAAAAAATTAAATTCATTCAATTCAAAGATTTAACATGATTTGCTATTGTATGCCCTTTTCTCTAATTAAATATAACATTATTAGTAAATGAAATTTTAAAATAACTTTCATTTGCTATTTTTCTTCCAAAATTTTATTGAAATTTTAAAAACATTGAAAATTTTTTCATTTACAATTATCATTGATTATTAAAAAAAATAAAAATAAAAATAATTTTTATTTTCTTAAAGTTTTAATTTTCAATAAAATTGATATGAATAAATTTTTTCCTTCAATAATAATTTAATAATATTAAATTTCAAAAAAAAAAAAAAAAAAAGAATTGATGTTTATATATTACAATATTTATATATTATATTATCACAATATATTTATTTATAAATAATATTAATATTGAATTTATTTTTACAGTTTGTACCAAATAATGGTTGCTGGGGGGGGGGGGAATTGGTATGATAGAGGTGGGAGAGTGAGGGGAGGCCGAGCGAGAGCGAGCGGAAGAAAGAATAGAAGAAGGAGAGAACGAAAACAGCGAGTGAACGAGCCTGGTCGGGACGACCGTAACGCACCTGCGGATCAGAATTAATTGCTACCGAAACTTATCGCCGCCTATCCTGGAGAAGATTCGTTTATCAGCCAAATCTGCAAGGGGGCAGGAAGATTGGACGGCACTGGAGGTCATCTCACCCGGGGCTCAAATCCGCTCACTCTCTTCACGTAGATATATTTGTATATATTTGTACATATCTGCATTCCGAGATCTTTTTTTAATATACCATCTAAAAAGTAATCATTTATTTTTTTATAGACGGCACGGAGACACTCCCACCCCCACTCCCGTCTCCCTGAACTACGGGTCAAATTATAAACATTCGTAATAAGTTCTGTAACCATTGATGTATAGAATGACTGATGGAAATTGGTATGGACAACGCGATCAATGAATCTTCCAGCTCACCAGTATCCATAGGTCACCATGCAAAAAGGAATTCGCAATCAGTATGTAAAAAAAGAAAATAATTGATTTTATCTTTTAAAATTATAATTTTTTACCAAACTTAATAATAATTAAAATTACACCTCTATGAATATATCTTGATAAGCACTTTGAAAATCACGGATTTTCGTTTCCTTCATCCTCAAAGAATTTTGGCTACTTAATGGTATATTTTTAATTTATATACAAGGAAAGGAGCAGGAGCAGCGAAAACTTCATTTTCCCATCATCAGTCTTTACTACATATGAAAATACATAATATAAAACATTAATAGATTGAAAAATTTTTTACTAATATAATTTTGTATGTAAATCAACAGCCACTTACTTCATTGGTTATTTTTAATTTATACCGTGGACCATTTATCCTGAACCTTCATCAATAGTTTAATCAATACCAGAATCTAACAATTTTTTCCGACAAACTAGAATAAAAAATCCTTTTGATTTCTATCTTAGAATTAAATATTTATATTAGAACAATTATTATTCAAGTAAGGGGGGGGGGGGGGGGCTGTCATTTTTTAGTTTAATGTAATTTGATAATTAAGTTTTATCCTTCCTAATTCTTTGACATTATTTTTTTGGGCTATGTGCAACCATTTTCTAATGATGCAATTTACAAATATGTCAATAATTTATTGCCATTATTTCTTCAGGAACATTCTGGGGGTTCAAAACTGCAATAATTGAGGCTATTGAATTAATTTCTATTAGAAAATTAGGACCTCGAAGCAGCCCCTTCCCCTTCCCTTAATCATATATGTATATGTTTATATTTGAACAGGGTTTTAAGCGGCTCTTACACGATCACTCAGAAAGTCAGTCTGACTGAATTATTCTGGCTGTCATTATTTTCTTCGAGACTAGTTCGAGGGCCGAAAAGAGACCTTGTTCCAATCCCAACACGCCTGATTCACAGGAGGACACCCACAAGAGGGCGAGGGATGTTTCCTATAAGGATGCAACCCTTGGGACCCGGATGGCTGTGGTCTATGAAAAACATCCAGCAGAAGAACTGACTGAAGAGCAGGCGAAGACTGTGGAGAGAAGAGTGGTGGAGCTGATCTTCTCCGACACGGCCTCTGGTCCTCCTCTTCAGTTCATGAGCACAAAGTTCGCACAGGGAATCCTTTGGATAGTCTGTGCGAACGATGAATCCAAGAGATGGCTTACGGAGACCATCCCTCGTCTTGGTAATCTCTGGGAGGGGGCGAGTATGAGAGTGGTGGAGGCAAAGGACCTTCCCAAGAGACCCAAGGTAATGGTGTGGATCCCGGACAACGAAATGGAGGCCGACACCATCAAGACTGCCCTTCAGCGACAAAACCCGGGCCTGAAGGCAAAGGAGTGGGTGACTCTAAACCGCAAGGTGACGGGGAGCGGACAGACTCTCGTCTTCACCGTCGACCCAGCGTCGTATACCAGGTTGGAGGACCTGGAGTTCAAGGCCTTCTGGGGGCTGAAGAGAGTGATCTTCAAGACTCTAGAGGTGAGTAATAAATCCACAGGACGAGGGTCGTCCAGATAAATCTACATCACAGTCGGGCGGCCACGGCAGCCCTTTGTGTGTTGATGAAAGACTGCGACGTAGCTCTCGTCCAGGAACCGTTGATATGAATAAATTTTTTCCTTCAATAATTTAATAATATTAAATTTCAAAAAAAAAAAAAAAAAAAAAAAAAAAAATTGATGTTTATATATTACAATATTTATATATTATATTATCACAATATATTTATTTATAAATAATATTTATATTGAATTTATTTTTAGTTCTGTAATCATTGATGGTTAGAATGACTGATGGAAATTGGTATGGACAACGCGATCAATGAATCTTGCAGCTCACGAGTATCCATAGGTTATCATGCAAAAAGGAATTCGCAATCAGTATGTAAAAAATACTTAGGGTACATATTTGATGAAAGAAATAGCCATAAAGAGCATATCAGCGAACAGATAAGAAAGGCCAAAAGAGTTATCTATTCAACATGGAGCTTACTGAGGAGAAGTAAAATAGTGGATTTTTGAAAGAAGACCTATTTATTCGAATCCCTGATTGAGTCCATTATAATGTACGGCGTGGAAGTGTGGGGAAGGCAAGAAAGGGAAGAGGTTGAAAGAGTGCATAGGGGAATACTATAAATTAATCTTGGGCCTCGCAAGAAATCCCCCTAATTACATATGGAAATTGGAAACAGGGAGAAATCAAATGGTCATTTGCCAAACGAAAAGGATAAGCAAGTTCACACTAAGTATCCTGGATATGGATAATAATAGATGGCCAAGAATATGCTTAAGAAATATCTTGAGGAATTTAAAAAATAGAACTTAGTCTACTTGGGGGACCCATTTTAGACAGAGATGGGAGAGGTGGGGTGAACCGGGACTCGTGGCCCATTTGGAAGATTGGCCAAAGCCAGAAAGAGTAAGAAGGATGGAGGAAGGAGTGAGGAAGGGCAATATTTATATATTATATTATCACAATATATTTATTTATAAATAATATTTATATTGAATTTATTTTTAGTTCTGTAATCATTGATGGTTAGAATGACTGATGGAAATTGGTATGGACAACGCGATCAATGAATCTTGCAGCTCACGAGTATCCATAGGTTATCATGCAAAAAGGAATTCGCAATCAGTATGTAAAAAATACTTAGGGTACATATTTGATGAAAGAAATAGCCATAAAGAGCATATCAGCGAACAGATAAGAAAGGCCAAAAGAGTTATCTATTCAACATGGAGCTTACTGAGGAGAAGTAAAATAGTGGATTTTTGAAAGAAGACCTATTTATTCGAATCCCTGATTGAGTCCATTATAATGTACGGCGTGGAAGTGTGGGGAAGGCAAGAAAGGGAAGAGGTTGAAAGAGTGCAAGGGGAATACTATAAATTAATCTTGGGCCTCGCAAGAAATCCCCCTAATTACATATGGAAATTGGAAACAGGGAGAAATCAAATGGTCATTTGCCAAACGAAAAGGATAAGCAAGTTCACACTAAGTATCCTGGATATGGATAATAATAGATGGCCAAGAATATGCTTAAGAAATATCTTGAGGAATTTAAAAAATAGAACTTAGTCTACTTGGGGGACCCATTTTAGACAGAGATGGGAGAGGTGGGGTGAACCGGGACTCGTGGCCCATTTGGAAGATTGGCCAAAGCCAGAAAGAGTAAGAAGGATGGAGGAAGGAGTGAGGAAGGGCAATATTTATATATTATATTATCACAATATATTTATTTATAAATAATATTTATATTGAATTTATTTTTAGTTCTGTAATCATTGATGGTTAGAATGACTGATGGAAATTGGTATGGACAACGCGATCAATGAATCTTGCAGCTCACGAGTATCCATAGGTTATCATGCAAAAAGGAATTCGCAATCAGTATGTAAAAAATACTTAGGGTACATATTTGATGAAAGAAATAGCCATAAAGAGCATATCAGCGAACAGATAAGAAAGGCCAAAAGAGTTATCTATTCAACATGGAGCTTACTGAGGAGAAGTAAAATAGTGGATTTTTGAAAGAAGACCTATTTATTCGAATCCCTGATTGAGTCCATTATAATGTACGGCGTGGAAGTGTGGGGAAGGCAAGAAAGGGAAGAGGTTGAAAGAGTGCAAGGGGAATACTATAAATTAATCTTGGGCCTCGCAAGAAATCCCCCTAATTACATATGGAAATTGGAAACAGGGAGAAATCAAATGGTCATTTGCCAAACGAAAAGGATAAGCAAGTTCACACTAAGTATCCTGGATATGGATAATAATAGATGGCCAAGAATATGCTTAAGAAATATCTTGAGGAATTTAAAAAATAGAACTTAGTCTACTTGGGGGACCCATTTTAGACAGAGATGGGAGAGGTGGGGTGAACCGGGACTCGTGGCCCATTTGGAAGATTGGCCAAAGCCAGAAAGAGTAAGAAGGATGGAGGAAGGAGTGAGGAAGGGCAATATTTATATATTATATTATCACAATATATTTATTTATAAATAATATTTATATTGAATTTATTTTTAGTTCTGTAATCATTGATGGTTAGAATGACTGATGGAAATTGGTATGGACAACGCGATCAATGAATCTTGCAGCTCACGAGTATCCATAGGTTATCATGCAAAAAGGAATTCGCAATCAGTATGTAAAAAATACTTAGGGTACATATTTGATGAAAGAAATAGCCATAAAGAGCATATCAGCGAACAGATAAGAAAGGCCAAAAGAGTTATCTATTCAACATGGAGCTTACTGAGGAGAAGTAAAATAGTGGATTTTTGAAAGAAGACCTATTTATTCGAATCCCTGATTGAGTCCATTATAATGTACGGCGTGGAAGTGTGGGGAAGGCAAGAAAGGGAAGAGGTTGAAAGAGTGCAAGGGGAATACTATAAATTAATCTTGGGCCTCGCAAGAAATCCCCCTAATTACATATGGAAATTGGAAACAGGGAGAAATCAAATGGTCATTTGCCAAACGAAAAGGATAAGCAAGTTCACACTAAGTATCCTGGATATGGATAATAATAGATGGCCAAGAATATGCTTAAGAAATATCTTGAGGAATTTAAAAAATAGAACTTAGTCTACTTGGGGGACCCATTTTAGACAGAGATGGGAGAGGTGGGGTGAACCGGGACTCGTGGCCCATTTGGAAGATTGGCCAAAGCCAGAAAGAGTAAGAAGGATGGAGGAAGGAGTGAGGAAGGGCAATATTTATATATTATATTATCACAATATATTTATTTATAAATAATATTTTTATTGAATTTATTTTTAGTTCTGTAATCATTGATGGTTAGAATGACTGATGGAAATTGGTATGGACAACGCGATCAATGAATCTTGCAGCTCACGAGTATCCATAGGTTATCATGCAAAAAGGAATTCGCAATCAGTATGTAAAAAATACTTAGGGTACATATTTGATGAAAGAAATAGCCATAAAGAGCATATCAGCGAACAGATAAGAAAGGCCAAAAGAGTTATCTATTCAACATGGAGCTTACTGAGGAGAAGTAAAATAGTGGATTTTTGAAAGAAGACCTATTTATTCGAATCCCTGATTGAGTCCATTATAATGTACGGCGTGGAAGTGTGGGGAAGGCAAGAAAGGGAAGAGGTTGAAAGAGTGCAAGGGGAATACTATAAATTAATCTTGGGCCTCGCAAGAAATCCCCCTAATTACATATGGAAATTGGAAACAGGGAGAAATCAAATGGTCATTTGCCAAACGAAAAGGATAAGCAAGTTCACACTAAGTATCCTGGATATGGATAATAATAGATGGCCAAGAATATGCTTAAGAAATATCTTGAGGAATTTAAAAAATAGAACTTAGTCTACTTGGGGGACCCATTTTAGACAGAGATGGGAGAGGTGGGGTGAACCGGGACTCGTGGCCCATTTGGAAGATTGGCCAAAGCCAGAAAGAGTAAGAAGGATGGAGGAAGGAGTGAGGAAGGGCAATATTTATATATTATATTATCACAATATATTTATTTATAAATAATATTTATATTGAATTTATTTTTAGTTCTGTAATCATTGATGGTTAGAATGACTGATGGAAATTGGTATGGACAACGCGATCAATGAATCTTGCAGCTCACGAGTATCCATAGGTTATCATGCAAAAAGGAATTCGCAATCAGTATGTAAAAAATACTTAGGGTACATATTTGATGAAAGAAATAGCCATAAAGAGCATATCAGCGAACAGATAAGAAAGGCCAAAAGAGTTATCTATTCAACATGGAGCTTACTGAGGAGAAGTAAAATAGTGGATTTTTGAAAGAAGACCTATTTATTCGAATCCCTGATTGAGTCCATTATAATGTACGGCGTGGAAGTGTGGGGAAGGCAAGAAAGGGAAGAGGTTGAAAGAGTGCAAGGGGAATACTATAAATTAATCTTGGGCCTCGCAAGAAATCCCCCTAATTACATATGGAAATTGGAAACAGGGAGAAATCAAATGGTCATTTGCCAAACGAAAAGGATAAGCAAGTTCACACTAAGTATCCTGGATATGGATAATAATAGATGGCCAAGAATATGCTTAAGAAATATCTTGAGGAATTTAAAAAATAGAACTTAGTCTACTTGGGGGACCCATTTTAGACAGAGATGGGAGAGGTGGGGTGAACCGGGACTCGTGGCCCATTTGGAAGATTGGCCAAAGCCAGAAAGAGTAAGAAGGATGGAGGAAGGAGTGAGGAAGGGCAATATTTATATATTATATTATCACAATATATTTATTTATAAATAATATTTATATTGAATTTATTTTTAGTTCTGTAATCATTGATGGTTAGAATGACTGATGGAAATTGGTATGGACAACGCGATCAATGAATCTTGCAGCTCACGAGTATCCATAGGTTATCATGCAAAAAGGAATTCGCAATCAGTATGTAAAAAATACTTAGGGTACATATTTGATGAAAGAAATAGCCATAAAGAGCATATCAGCGAACAGATAAGAAAGGCCAAAAGAGTTATCTATTCAACATGGAGCTTACTGAGGAGAAGTAAAATAGTGGATTTTTGAAAGAAGACCTATTTATTCGAATCCCTGATTGAGTCCATTATAATGTACGGCGTGGAAGTGTGGGGAAGGCAAGAAAGGGAAGAGGTTGAAAGAGTGCAAGGGGAATACTATAAATTAATCTTGGGCCTCGCAAGAAATCCCCCTAATTACATATGGAAATTGGAAACAGGGAGAAATCAAATGGTCATTTGCCAAACGAAAAGGATAAGCAAGTTCACACTAAGTATCCTGGATATGGATAATAATAGATGGCCAAGAATATGCTTAAGAAATATCTTGAGGAATTTAAAAAATAGAACTTAGTCTACTTGGGGGACCCATTTTAGACAGAGATGGGAGAGGTGGGGTGAACCGGGACTCGTGGCCCATTTGGAAGATTGGCCAAAGCCAGAAAGAGTAAGAAGGATGGAGGAAGGAGTGAGGAAGGGCAATATTTATATATTATATTATCACAATATATTTATTTATAAATAATATTTATATTGAATTTATTTTTAGTTCTGTAATCATTGATGGTTAGAATGACTGATGGAAATTGGTATGGACAACGCGATCAATGAATCTTGCAGCTCACGAGTATCCATAGGTTATCATGCAAAAAGGAATTCGCAATCAGTATGTAAAAAATACTTAGGGTACATATTTGATGAAAGAAATAGCCATAAAGAGCATATCAGCGAACAGATAAGAAAGGCCAAAAGAGTTATCTATTCAACATGGAGCTTACTGAGGAGAAGTAAAATAGTGGATTTTTGAAAGAAGACCTATTTATTCGAATCCCTGATTGAGTCCATTATAATGTACGGCGTGGAAGTGTGGGGAAGGCAAGAAAGGGAAGAGGTTGAAAGAGTGCAAGGGGAATACTATAAATTAATCTTGGGCCTCGCAAGAAATCCCCCTAATTACATATGGAAATTGGAAACAGGGAGAAATCAAATGGTCATTTGCCAAACGAAAAGGATAAGCAAGTTCACACTAAGTATCCTGGATATGGATAATAATAGATGGCCAAGAATATGCTTAAGAAATATCTTGAGGAATTTAAAAAATAGAACTTAGTCTACTTGGGGGACCCATTTTAGACAGAGATGGGAGAGGTGGGGTGAACCGGGACTCGTGGCCCATTTGGAAGATTGGCCAAAGCCAGAAAGAGTAAGAAGGATGGAGGAAGGAGTGAGGAAGGGCAATATTTATATATTATATTATCACAATATATTTATTTATAAATAATATTTTTATTGAATTTATTTTTAGTTCTGTAATCATTGATGGTTAGAATGACTGATGGAAATTGGTATGGACAACGCGATCAATGAATCTTGCAGCTCACGAGTATCCATAGGTTATCATGCAAAAAGGAATTCGCAATCAGTATGTAAAAAATACTTAGGGTACATATTTGATGAAAGAAATAGCCATAAAGAGCATATCAGCGAACAGATAAGAAAGGCCAAAAGAGTTATCTATTCAACATGGAGCTTACTGAGGAGAAGTAAAATAGTGGATTTTTGAAAGAAGACCTATTTATTCGAATCCCTGATTGAGTCCATTATAATGTACGGCGTGGAAGTGTGGGGAAGGCAAGAAAGGGAAGAGGTTGAAAGAGTGCAAGGGGAATACTATAAATTAATCTTGGGCCTCGCAAGAAATCCCCCTAATTACATATGGAAATTGGAAACAGGGAGAAATCAAATGGTCATTTGCCAAACGAAAAGGATAAGCAAGTTCACACTAAGTATCCTGGATATGGATAATAATAGATGGCCAAGAATATGCTTAAGAAATATCTTGAGGAATTTAAAAAATAGAACTTAGTCTACTTGGGGGACCCATTTTAGACAGAGATGGGAGAGGTGGGGTGAACCGGGACTCGTGGCCCATTTGGAAGATTGGCCAAAGCCAGAAAGAGTAAGAAGGATGGAGGAAGGAGTGAGGAAGGGCAATATTTATATATTATATTATCACAATATATTTATTTATAAATAATATTTATATTGAATTTATTTTTAGTTCTGTAATCATTGATGGTTAGAATGACTGATGGAAATTGGTATGGACAACGCGATCAATGAATCTTGCAGCTCACGAGTATCCATAGGTTATCATGCAAAAAGGAATTCGCAATCAGTATGTAAAAAATACTTAGGGTACATATTTGATGAAAGAAATAGCCATAAAGAGCATATCAGCGAACAGATAAGAAAGGCCAAAAGAGTTATCTATTCAACATGGAGCTTACTGAGGAGAAGTAAAATAGTGGATTTTTGAAAGAAGACCTATTTATTCGAATCCCTGATTGAGTCCATTATAATGTACGGCGTGGAAGTGTGGGGAAGGCAAGAAAGGGAAGAGGTTGAAAGAGTGCAAGGGGAATACTATAAATTAATCTTGGGCCTCGCAAGAAATCCCCCTAATTACATATGGAAATTGGAAACAGGGAGAAATCAAATGGTCATTTGCCAAACGAAAAGGATAAGCAAGTTCACACTAAGTATCCTGGATATGGATAATAATAGATGGCCAAGAATATGCTTAAGAAATATCTTGAGGAATTTAAAAAATAGAACTTAGTCTACTTGGGGGACCCATTTTAGACAGAGATGGGAGAGGTGGGGTGAACCGGGACTCGTGGCCCATTTGGAAGATTGGCCAAAGCCAGAAAGAGTAAGAAGGATGGAGGAAGGAGTGAGGAAGGGCAATATTTATATATTATATTATCACAATATATTTATTTATAAATAATATTTTTATTGAATTTATTTTTAGTTCTGTAATCATTGATGGTTAGAATGACTGATGGAAATTGGTATGGACAACGCGATCAATGAATCTTGCAGCTCACGAGTATCCATAGGTTATCATGCAAAAAGGAATTCGCAATCAGTATGTAAAAAATACTTAGGGTACATATTTGATGAAAGAAATAGCCATAAAGAGCATATCAGCGAACAGATAAGAAAGGCCAAAAGAGTTATCTATTCAACATGGAGCTTACTGAGGAGAAGTAAAATAGTGGATTTTTGAAAGAAGACCTATTTATTCGAATCCCTGATTGAGTCCATTATAATGTACGGCGTGGAAGTGTGGGGAAGGCAAGAAAGGGAAGAGGTTGAAAGAGTGCAAGGGGAATACTATAAATTAATCTTGGGCCTCGCAAGAAATCCCCCTAATTACATATGGAAATTGGAAACAGGGAGAAATCAAATGGTCATTTGCCAAACGAAAAGGATAAGCAAGTTCACACTAAGTATCCTGGATATGGATAATAATAGATGGCCAAGAATATGCTTAAGAAATATCTTGAGGAATTTAAAAAATAGAACTTAGTCTACTTGGGGGACCCATTTTAGACAGAGATGGGAGAGGTGGGGTGAACCGGGACTCGTGGCCCATTTGGAAGATTGGCCAAAGCCAGAAAGAGTAAGAAGGATGGAGGAAGGAGTGAGGAAGGGCAATATTTATATATTATATTATCACAATATATTTATTTATAAATAATATTTATATTGAATTTATTTTTAGTTCTGTAATCATTGATGGTTAGAATGACTGATGGAAATTGGTATGGACAACGCGATCAATGAATCTTGCAGCTCACGAGTATCCATAGGTTATCATGCAAAAAGGAATTCGCAATCAGTATGTAAAAAATACTTAGGGTACATATTTGATGAAAGAAATAGCCATAAAGAGCATATCAGCGAACAGATAAGAAAGGCCAAAAGAGTTATCTATTCAACATGGAGCTTACTGAGGAGAAGTAAAATAGTGGATTTTTGAAAGAAGACCTATTTATTCGAATCCCTGATTGAGTCCATTATAATGTACGGCGTGGAAGTGTGGGGAAGGCAAGAAAGGGAAGAGGTTGAAAGAGTGCAAGGGGAATACTATAAATTAATCTTGGGCCTCGCAAGAAATCCCCCTAATTACATATGGAAATTGGAAACAGGGAGAAATCAAATGGTCATTTGCCAAACGAAAAGGATAAGCAAGTTCACACTAAGTATCCTGGATATGGATAATAATAGATGGCCAAGAATATGCTTAAGAAATATCTTGAGGAATTTAAAAATAGAACTTAGTCTACTTGGGGGACCCATTTTAGACAGAGATGGGAGAGGTGGGGTGAACCGGGACTCGTGGCCCATTTGGAAGATTGGCCAAAGCCAGAAAGAGTAAGAAGGATGGAGGAAGGAGTGAGGAAGGGCAATATTTATATATTATATTATCACAATATATTTATTTATAAATAATATTTATATTGAATTTATTTTTAGTTCTGTAATCATTGATGGTTAGAATGACTGATGGAAATTGGTATGGACAACGCGATCAATGAATCTTGCAGCTCACGAGTATCCATAGGTTATCATGCAAAAAGGAATTCGCAATCAGTATGTAAAAAATACTTAGGGTACATATTTGATGAAAGAAATAGCCATAAAGAGCATATCAGCGAACAGATAAGAAAGGCCAAAAGAGTTATCTATTCAACATGGAGCTTACTGAGGAGAAGTAAAATAGTGGATTTTTGAAAGAAGACCTATTTATTCGAATCCCTGATTGAGTCCATTATAATGTACGGCGTGGAAGTGTGGGGAAGGCAAGAAAGGGAAGAGGTTGAAAGAGTGCAAGGGGAATACTATAAATTAATCTTGGGCCTCGCAAGAAATCCCCCTAATTACATATGGAAATTGGAAACAGGGAGAAATCAAATGGTCATTTGCCAAACGAAAAGGATAAGCAAGTTCACACTAAGTATCCTGGATATGGATAATAATAGATGGCCAAGAATATGCTTAAGAAATATCTTGAGGAATTTAAAAAAATAGAACTTAGTCTACTTGGGGGACCCATTTTAGACAGAGATGGGAGAGGTGGGGGTGAACCGGGACTCGTGGCCCATTTGGAAGATTGGCCAAAGCCAGAAAGAGTAAGAAGGATGGAGGAAGGAGTGAGGAAGGGCAATATTTATATATTATATTATCACAATATATTTATTTATAAATAATATTTTTATTGAATTTATTTTTAGTTCTGTAATCATTGATGGTTAGAATGACTGATGGAAATTGGTATGGACAACGCGATCAATGAATCTTCCAGCTCACCAGTATCCATAGGTCACCATGCAAAAAGGAATTCGCAATCAGTATGTAAAAAATAAAATAATTGATTTTATCTTTTAAAATTATAATTTTTTACCAAACTTAATAATAATTAAAATTACACCTCTATGAATATATCTTGATAAGCACTTTGAAAATCACGGATTTTCGTTTCCTTCATCCTCAAAGAATTTTGGCTACTTAATGGTATATTTTTAATTTATATACAAGGAAAGGAGCAGGAGCAGCGAAAACTTCATTTTCCCATCATCAGTCTTTACTACATATGAAAATACATAATATAAAACATTAATAGATTGAAAAAATTTTTACCAATATAATTTTGTATGTAAATCAACAGCCACTTACTTCATTGGTTATTTTTAATTTATACCGTGGACCATTTATCCTGAACCTTCATCAATAGTTTTATCAATACCAGAATCTAACAATTTTTTCCGACAAACTAGAATAAAAAATCCTTTTGATTTCTAGCTTAGAATTAAATATTTATATTAGAACAATTATTATTCAAGTAAGGGGGGGGGGCTGTCATTTTTTAGTTTAATGTAATTTGATAATTAAGTTTTATCCTTCCTAATTCTTTGACATTATTTTTTTGGGCTATGTGCAACCATTTTCTAATGATGCAATTTACAAATATGTCAATAATTTATTGCCATTATTTCTTTAGGAACATTCTGGGGGTTCAAAACTGCAATAATTGAGGCTATTGAATTAATTTCTATTAGAAAATTAGGACCTCGAAGCAGCCCCTTCCCCTTCCCTTAATCATATATGTATATGTTTATATTTGAACAGGGTTTTAAGCGGCTCTTACACGATCACTCAGAAAGTCAGTCTGACTGAATTATTCCGGCTGTCATTATTTTCTTCATTCAAGTATAACACTACTCGCTTATTGTTTTTCTTAATTTCAAATGTTAATTTAAGTGGCATTAAAAGTGTCTCGCATACGTACTCCATTCAGACAGATGGTCAATCTCCCCTCCACTTTTTCTTTTGGTCCTTTTCTATGTCACTTGACTGAAGCTCGGATTTCGAAATATCTCGAAATCCGTCAGTCACAGCCATCAATCTTTCAATCCTGCCTCTACACGGTCAGTCTGAACGCCATTCCGCTCCATGACTGTCAGCCGGAGTGATCGTGTAGGGACCCCTGTAGTCAGGGCGAGGTATGTCTTTAAATCTATTGGAAATTATCAAAAATATTTTATATTCTATTCATTTCGGAGCAGGGCCGGATCTAGAGGGGGCAGTGGGTGCGTGTGCCCCGGGCGGCAGATATCAGGGGGCGGCAATTAAAAAAAATATTTACTAAAAAAAAGGTAAAATGATATGAATTTTAAAAAATGAGATCGAAATATTTTCTAAATAAAGGTGTGAATGTGATTTAACAATTTTTCGAATTTATATCAAAAATATTTAATTAAGAACCACAGAAATGCAAAAAAATCTGAATGAAATATCATATGTAGCTTTTTATTTTGTTTATAACAGAGGTTCACAAATCAATTTAAAATTTTCCCGCGGAACAGTTTAAAAAATTCTTAAAATATGAATTGAAAGTATTAAAATAAAAAAAAATATATAAAATGAAAGAGTGTCGATGAAGTCCAATAATTATATTAAGAACAACGGTATCTCGTAGTTTCTTTCTTGGACAAGGATTTACGGATGTATTTATAATCAAACAAATAAATTATTAAAAAAATTTTGATTATAAAAACATACAATCCGTAAATCCTTGCCCAAGAAAGGAACTACGAGATTGTTCTTAAAAAAAAAAAAGTATTATTACAAATATCTGTTGGGGCAGGATTCCTTCTTCTTATTTACACTATGAATTATAATAATAATTTTTTTTAATAATGACAGCCACTTGAGACTACTTCGTGGATCACCATTGGTCCACGGACCACCAGTTGGGAACCACTGGTTTATAATCATTATTAGTTTCTTAAATTTATAGTCCAAGCAGATTGAAAGAAAGTATTAAAACGTTGAGTGAATTGGATCATAGAGAGCGGTAAAGATATTTCGCGCGTCATAGTTTTCTCATCTGCCTCCTGGATCAAATACTTGAATTAATCAGGGGCTCTGATTAAGAAGAGAGTTTTGTAACTCAAAATAAATTTCATTTTTCATATATCATCGTCGTTTTAGAACAGGGTTCGTCAACCCTAAAATAAGAATGTTTGGTGAGTAGCAATTAAATTTCCTGTTATAATAATTAACAAGAAGAAAATATGGCAACTACGCCCGGTTTGAGCTATTTTGTGAATGACACCTTTGAATTTCCAAACAGTAATTGTCACCTTGGGTCGCATTGGGGAGGGTCTCTTGCTACCTGAAGAGCGGTTCTCTTCACAGTCCATTCTTTTGGATTTACGTTTAGGAAATTTGCTGGCTTGTTTCAAGCCGGGTGTTGTATACATGTGTGTGTGTGTGTGTGTGTAGGTAGGACAAAACTAAGAGTGGGTGGTTTCCTTCAAACCAAACGGAATTCGACAGACAGCTTGGTGCCCAGTTAGGAAAACGAGCAGTCAATGTTTGAACTCCCCCCCGGGGGCTCTTGACACTTTAACCCTCCTTTCCTACCGAAAAAAATAGAAGAAAAAAAAAACCCCTCTACACTTCCCCAACACACAACTACAACTATTCATCTCAGAAACTCGAAACGTGCCTTCCAGCCAGATTTACAAGTCAACTTTTGACATCAATAGAGTTATTATTTGAATTCCTCAGCGGTGAATCTGGCTTCTAAATTAAAACAAAAATATTTATTTAATTTTTATTTATTAATAAAAGAAAAAAGTGGAAATGCTAAGTTACATTAATAAAAAAATCCTTTGAAAATTAAAAAAAAAAAAAAAAAAAAAAGTTAAAAGGACAATTTCCATTTAAAAATTAAAAACTTCTGGTAAAGAAAAGACTAATTGATGTATATAATTAATCTAGAAGGAGAAAGAAAACTGAAAATTTGATTATATTATCCGTCTCAAAAGTATCTTTAGTTTCATCTTAATGGAAAATTGCACAAAGAGCGATATTTAAGACAAGACACATTTTTAAGGTAAGTAATAATTTTTAAAATTTTACACATAGTAAATGATACTGCACAAAATTTATTTCACCTATTGAAGTTTACAAATGTTAAAGAATAAAAATAAATCCTTAGATTTACAGTGAATTTATTTCAGATTGCTTTACTAATATTCTTAAAAAAGCACCATCATTCAAAATTATACTAAATGAACATGTTATACAAAGTTAATTTTGTTAATATATATTAAATGCATTAATTTTTTTAAATTATATATATTTTATGTTGTAGCTTTTTGTTTTACTTAAATATTGAATATTTTACAAGATAATTTTTTTATTAAATGGCCTGATCACCATTTGGCCCGTTTGAGAAATTTCTTTTTTTTATAAAATATTAATAATCAAGAAAAATATATATATTAAAATATATATATATATATATATATATATATATTCAATAAAATTTTTTTAATTAATACATATAAATTAACAAAATGCATTGATATTTAAAAAATCCCTGCAATGCAATGGGCCAGGGGTGGCCAACCAAATAATCTTGCGGGTCACTTTGAAAATGCATCACATATCCCCATATTAGATTTAAACACACTATAGACATTTTTTGGGGTGAAACAAAATAAAATAAATATATTTTATAAAAGTGTGATGAATCCCGAGAGTCAGAAAAATGTTCAAGGCCGGCAACGGGTTGGCCACCCCTTTTAAAATTTGATCAAACCCATCTGGTCTTGAGGCTTCAACCTTGAGCATGAAATCACATCAAATTTTTTATATATAACCTTTCGACTTTTAATAGAAGTTGACAGAAGATTTTGACGTTTCCTAATTATCCATTAAATTGAAACAAAAGACAAAAATGTTTGAAACGGAGAGTAGTAATATAATATTCTCAATTTGAACGAAACAAAAAAAAAAGAGTCAATAATCAATTAAATGAATGAAATAACAAGATACTCTGATTTCTAGAAATATGATAAACTTGAAAATATCATCTTATATATAAATTAAAATGGTTTTCATTAAATATTTAATGAAAAAGACGAAAAAGATAAAAAGAAATAATTAGTCAAGATTTAATTAAGAAAGTCTTTGTATTTAATTGCTTTGTCAGCGCAACCAATTTTTTTTTAAAAGTTATTTGACGTAATCGAAAAAATAGAACAATAATTAAACTTTTAAAGTGAATTTATTGAATAGAAATTCCTTTTTTAAGTGGATCATATTTTTCCCCCAAGGGAGAAGACGATGAGGGCGAAATAAAACACTTGGAAGGTTTAGGCAAAAGGTAACTAAACGGAAAAGAGGGGGTGGGGGCAGGGGAAAAAGTCAAGAAAACGGGTAGTTAAATGAAACACAAGTACTAGACAAGAGGAGAAAGTATAAGATTTAATTTAATTGGTGTTGACAAGAATGACGTTAAAAGGAGGGGACCAGAGAGAGAGACGATGCTTTGTCACGCGATGGAAAATGAATTGGCGCGAAACCAGAAGTGATAAATGGCTGAAAACGGGAAATATCGAGTGCGAAATTCAAAAATTTTGTATGTTCAAGGGAAAAATCATTTTTTTTTACTTTCTCTTAACCTTCCTTATATGAGAGAAAGTATTCAATGTCGAGATTTTGATGGATAAACATGTTTTGAGGTCCCCTGAGTCCACAAATTGGTCTGTCTGTGTGTAACGATTTTAAGTATGAAGGAATTGAGCTACGAGATTGAAGTTTTATATTTAAGTTAGGCACCACTCTGCACACTCAAAATACGCTTTGGAACAAAATCGGCCAAAAAGTACTAGTACTTTACTGAAGTACTTTTTCAGGTTTTTTCGAATTTCTCAAAATCGGTTTTAACGATTTTTATTAAAATTCATAAATCAATTATTTTTTAGATCCTCTTTAAAATGTAT
Source organism: Euborellia annulipes (assembly GCA_023213315.1). Classification (NCBI taxonomy): domain Eukaryota; kingdom Metazoa; phylum Arthropoda; class Insecta; order Dermaptera; family Anisolabididae; genus Euborellia; species Euborellia annulipes. The sequence goes on along the minus strand of JAKCPI010031846.1, from coordinate 69,213 downwards.
ATTCGCATTTTTCCCTGAAAATTGTTTGAAGCACACTTTACTGATGTAGTATTTTAGATTTTTACTTATTTTTTAAAAAAAGTATACCAGTAAAATTTTTCGTGAAAATTCTTTGTAGTACACTTTACTGATGCACTTTTTCAGTTTTTTTCGATTTTCTTAAAATTGAATCAAACGATTTTTATTAAAATTCATAAATCAATTATTTTTTAGATCCTCTTTAAAATGTATATTCTCATTTTTCCCTGAAGCACACTTTACTGATGTAGTATTTTAGATTTTTACTTATGAAATATAAGTCAAGGTGCTATGGGAAACTAAATATACCTCGACACAAAAAAATCTGGTGTGACAATCACAGTATACAACTTTCTCTTGCCGAAAGGTAAAAGAAAGTTGTGTACTGTGCGACCAGTCACACTAAATTTTTTTTTCTAAATGCGAGATTAGATCCTGAATAGATAACGGTAAACACATCTGAGCTTCTCTAAAAGTTGAAAGCACTTCAATAAAGTTCGTATTAATAACCATAATATTTATATATTAATTAAACGCTGATAGATCTTTATTGAAAATAAATTGATTTATTAGTATGTAAATTAATTTTTTTATAAACACTCATGAAAAAATTATTATAATTAATTAAACCGGTTTGCGGTCCATTTTTTTAGATTAATATACAAAATTTAATTATATATCTAAAGGCAATTATTATTATTAAGTGAGCATATTCAGCAACATATGAACAATAGTAGACCAATATACTACAAAAAAAATAACTCTAATAAATAAGCATTCAATAACTAGGTCAAAAGTTTATATATCAAAAAATTGAATTAAAAACACTCGGTTATAAGTTTCAAAGATTTATTAAAAATTAACTTTTTTAAAATGTAAAGCAAAATTCGATCTTCGTCAGAACTGATTTAACAACTGATGAAAGACATTAAGTTTATACGTAAAAATGTTAATTTTTAATAAATCTTATAACCTAGTGTTTTAAATATCATTTTTTTAATTTTTATAAAATTTGGCCTTTTCCCGTTGAAAATTGGACAGATTAGTTGATTAATAATTTATTATAAATTTATAATTACCTTATGATTATAATAAATTTTTTACCTTTTCTTGTAATCATAAAATAATAATATATTTCAAAAATTTTATAGCTGTGTTGAATAATATTGGTAGAAAATAAAGAGAAGTGCAGCTATGTTTTTTTTTTTTTTTTTCTATTTTATTAACCTCAACCTCACGCTGACGTTTCGATCCCGATAGGGACCATCTTCAGGACATAGATGCTAGTCATAATATGTGTGGGGTATTTTCTTGAATTCGATTTTCATGACAGTATCTTAATAAAAGAATTTATTACCTGAGGTTTATTTGTAAAAATTACAACGTTTCGGCCACTCATTCTGTGACCTCCAGGTACAATCCTGTTAAGATTCTGATACTAGTCTCTGAGCACTAAACGCTGTAAATATTAATATAATTTATATTCGATTTTATATTTACTACTAGTCGCAAAGCCTGCCTTCGGGCCCTGTGCTCTTGAAGATGATCCCTATCGGGATCGAAACGTCATCATGAGGCTGAGATTAATAATAAAAAAAATATATATATATATATATTATATTTTTATAATTATAATAATGATTTATCAACTATCTGTCCAATTTTCATCAAATAGAAAACGTCAAATTTTATAAAAATTCTTTGAGAGTATTAACAGAAGAAAAAAAGGCTATTGTAGATTAATTGTTAATCGGCTTACTTCACTAAATAATAAAAATTTAGTGAGAAAGTATAGACCAGGATTTTTGAAGACTTACAACTTTGTTTTGTAGAAATAAAAAAGTCGTAGTATTTTTCAATTATAATATGCCTCCCGTAATTCCGCCCACACTCTACAATCAATCCATCAACCATCTCTTTAAAAAAAAAAAAAAATGCACTTTTAAAACGCCTATTAAAATTTTATTCATCAAAGTATAAAAATATAATTGGCTATTTTTCTTTTTGATTTTAATTGCAATCAATCGATGAATAAATAGATATCAAATTCCAAACAATTGACCCTGAAACTGATTTTGTTTACTATTTCAATTTTTTTTTTTTTTTTTATTGTAAATAAAAAAATCTACCTATTTTTTTTATCTAAACCATAATTGTATAGTCAGGATATTTTGCATTTTGTGCTGTTAACATGGAATCTACGGTCTTTTTTTCCTCGCTATTTATCTTTAAATTTTGAAATATCAAATTTGAAATTTCATAGAAAAACTCATTGAGATAAATGTAAAAATATTATAATTTGATTGGGTTTGGGGGAGGTTAAGTTCTGAGTTAAAGACAACTCGAGTTCAAATCCACCTCATGGCAAAAAAATTATCCAACTCTATTTGAGATGCCTCCTCCTGAGGAAGGAAATGGGAACCCACCTCAGTATTATTCCCATGGAAGTTATTCCAGTTCTGACACGTTGCTCAGGGACCCACATCTTGTGGGTACGTGGATGGCGACCACGAGCTGCCCTAGCTGGGACTGGCAGAACTTTTTGTGTCTTTCCTCTATATTCAACAGGCGTCAGAACGTGCGACGGGCCGGCCTGTTCTATTCCTTCCCGGTCGAAAAAAGAATGAAGAAATATCAGTTCTGACAATAATGACTGAAGAGAATATAAATTAAAAGGTTTACTTAGATAAGTATTTATTTGTTTGTTAATTTATTGATTTATTTATAAGATTGCTTTGATGATGCAGTTTACCTGACAGCAGGTCTGTGGCCAGGGAGGGGGGGGATTACCACTCGAACCCTCTGCCACCCAGAAGATCCAAATTTCAAATCTCTCTAACATTTAGCTAAATTATTTCATTAATTAGGGGGCCTAAACAACCAGGTTCTTCTATTTATGATGGCAAACAAATAACTAAAATTTCTAAATAAATATTTATTTTAGAAGTGCATAATTTGGAAGCCCCTGCCCGTAATGTGGAATTTGAATAAAATAATTTTAATTGTACAGTTATTAAATAATCATATTCGACTAGTTGGGCTATTTAAAATAATTTATTAATGTTAAATTATTGGCAGGGAAGAAACTAAGCAGGGGCAACAGGGGCACGTGCCCAGGGGCCAGTCGGCAAGGGGGTAAGAAAGGTCGAATAAATTCGAATTATATTGTATTAAAATAATAATAATAGACTAGAAAAATGCACGTAAATTTAAAAATTGGTAGAAAAAACTTTTCTAAAAAATCTTTAAATTTGTTTTTCTGGTTGTACTACTGATTTATGGGAAATATAATTAATTGGTGTAGTGGGGGCTCAGTGATGAGGTCCTGCCCAGGGCCCCAAAAAAGCTAATTACGGCCCTGATTATTGGTATTTGAACCTAAGGAATTCTAAAGTGGACTTTTGTTCTTCCCTCTCAGTCCATTAATTGTCCTTCAAATCCTGTTTTTTTCTATAGTCAGTGCATTTTCAGGAGGAGGCTTTTTTCAGAAAGTGGGACTTGAAGCCCTGTCGTTTTGCAATTCTAGATTCTTAATCCACAGCTTATCCGATAAATAGTAAGCACTGAAAATTTAGATTATACGCCTTAGAGACTCACACTTGAAGAAAAAAAATTAAATATTAAAATTTAAAAAATTAAAAGTTGGATATAGTATTTTTATTTACTATAAAAAATGACATAGTAAACAAAATCAGCCTCAGGGTCAATTGAATGGAATTTGATATCTATTTATTCATCGATTGATTGCAATTAAAATGACCAAAAAAGAAAAATAGCCAATTATATTTTATACTTTAGCAAATAAAATTTTAATAGTCGTTTTAAAAGTTCATTTTTTAAAGAGGTGTTTTTTTTTTCGAGGTTACGTGAATACGATAAGAGCCATGTAATATGTAATATAAAATTATTGAATCCCAAACGACTTGAGAATTAAGCTAATAAACTTAAAAAGAATATTTATATATTGTATAATTAATTATTTAAATAAACCAGATGGAGTTTGTATTTGAATATTAATTTATATAGTGAAATAAATTCCCGGCGTCTAGGGATATATAATAGCCTAAGGAGAATTTCTTAAGGGTTTAAATAATTTTGAGTAGTAGCGAACTGGAACATTAAAAAAAAAAAAGTTTATTGTAATATTAAGAAAGGGGAAGAAAATAATCGATAAACAGATATTAAAAGGTGTTTATTGAAGTTTGGAGAAAATTTCGGGCCCCAAGCATCGGAATAAATATAAACATGTGGATTTTATAGCTCGCAAGCTCTGAGGATGGTTTTAACCAAGACCGAAACGTCAGCATAATAAATGAAATAATATCTGCCATTCTTTTCTTTACACATTATAAATAAGTAAATTTTTTATTTCTTGTTTAGTAATTTATTAAAAGCATTGATTATTTTTTTCTTGCTGGAAGTTAGGCAACACAACCAAACAAATCGCAATAGAATTTTGAAAGAATTGGTGAAATGATAATTAGATTTGCCCTACAAAACAGGAACTCATTTCTGCTATAAACTCTTGCTTATAAACTCTTCAATTATGATGCTGAAACTATTATACAAATTTATAAAAAAAAAAAAATTAAAGCGAGGAAGTAAAATAAATTTCCATTGGCTTCGCTTTTTTTTTGTGAATTTGGTCGTCTATACTCTAGTATTTATTTATTTATTTATTACAGAAAAGTGGCCATTCCACAGGAAATAAATATCCCAATGAAGGAATGGCACTACATAAAGGAACAATATTTTTTTTTAATTATATTTTTAGTCAAAATATAATTAGTCTCTACAACAAAGAAACAAAAATAAAATAAAAACAAAACAAAATTAAAAAAATACCTATTTCTCTAACAATCAAAATTATAATAATAAAAACATTTAACTTTTTCAAAGTATCTTTTATTTCTTGTATAATAATTAAGAAAAAAAAATCAAATATTGAGCTATAATATATAAATAGAAATTAGGAAGTTGTAAGAGGACATGACTAAATTAATTGTGGTAGTTTACAGTGGCGTAGCGAGCTTAACTCGCACCCGGGGCACATTTTCGCCCCTCCCTCCCCCCACTATTCGAAAACCATATAATATTATATGCGCCCGGGGCATGATGCCCCCTTGCCCTCCCCCTCGCTACGCCACTGGTAGTTTACTCCTAAATCCTGAAAATAAAAAAATATCTGCACGAAGAACCTGCTATTTTGATAAAGGAGTAAACATCCACAATTTATTTATATATAAATATTTGAAAAATTTCAAATTTAATAATAACTTGGTAAAAAGCAGGAAAGATTTTTAAGATTGATGGTTCGGGATTTAATAAAAGCAAATTAAAATCATCTTGCAAATTAAGGAGAACCAGTAAATGGTTTATGCTGTTGGGCATGGAAATAAATAAATAAATAAATATGGGCAAATAAGAAGCAAGAAGTGGACGCATCTAGAGAAGCCATGTGTTTATTATTCATTTAAGACTTAAAGTTATTAAATAAAAATAATTTATTTCGAGAAATCTATGGTTTATTTGTAGATGCAACGTTTCATACACTCAGTGGCCTTCTTTAGCTACAAAAAGAGGTTTACATTAAGAATGTAGATAGCTGAAAAAAGCCGAAACGTTATATCTTATACAAGTAAACCACAATTTACACAAAAACAAGTATTTTTATTTATTTATTTATTTTTAAAATGTACATAGGGCCTTCGACCCCTCTTAGTGTACAAATTTATAAGAAAAAAAAAGTATATATAGAAATATATTTAATGTTTATTATTATTTGTATATATTTATTTAATAAGAGAAATTAGGACCCCAATGTGGGAACATCCATCGGTACAATTAATATTAAAACATAATTAATGTGTTAAACCCCTCTATGACCTCAGTAGTTGAGAGCGGGAATAATAATTAAAAAACAAAAATAAATGGGACCGACAAGCTAGGATAAAGAAAGTCCGCCTGCCGCAAAGCATGGAGGTCCTGGTTCGAGTCCAGGAGGCCTAATCATAAACACAAATTTGCTACCTTGAAGAGTAAAGAACTTTTTTACCGATGTAAAAACCTTAAGAGAATAAAAACAAATTAAATAAAGTTCTTTTTTTTTTTTGATTCAAAATTAACTGAAAATAAAAATCGAATTTAATCATTCCAATTAAATAAATCGAGGAAATATTGGAAAGAAGAGGGTCGAGGTCTCCGGTAAGTGGGGGAGTGAAGGAATTCAAAGCTAAATGTTGAACTAATTTTTAATTCTTGAAGAGGGTGGCAGTCGTTATCTTAAAGTCGAATAAAGGAGGGGGTTGATTGAAACCTGGGAAGATCCCCTTTTTTTTCACGGCTTCTTGGTCTGATAAGACGAAGAATTCCGAGGGTTCGACGTCTAATTAATTTACTCCCACGGAGCCCGCTGTTGTTGAATTGTGAAGCAATTGAAACGACTCTTGCAATATATACAGTATATAGGCCATTCAAACAAGAAAGCCGACAAAATTCCTTGGTAATTTAATGAAATTATCTGAAATCTTGAGATTTGAGAATATCTAGTTGACAAGCGATTATTCGGAATAAAAGGATTGAGTGGCATTGGAGGCGGCATAAATCAGTAGCGGTCATTACTCAGCAATGGGCCGATTGATATCACACACATGGCCGGCCGGCAGGGCCGGCCTTATCAATGAACTCGGCCCGGTCAATCGGCACTGTCATTTAAATGTATACATTATGCAAATTGCATTTGCAACAAGATCGGACCTATTGATTCGAGAGCAAGCGACCAGACAATTTTGTCTCGATATTAAACCTTTCACAGAGATTTACATACAATGCACATTTTACAAGCGAGACTCGGTGACGGTGTGTTTGTTGCCTTTGAAAGAACCCTTCCCTCCGGCGAAAAGCAACTAGTTGGCTTAATAAGACAATAATTATAATAAACAGCCTCTTATTTGCTGAGTATAATTTAACTCAATTTGTAGATATATATATTTAATTAAATCAAATTTTGATTCATGGGAGGAAAAAAAAAAATCTCATGAGATTTTGAAGAGTTAATGCTTTCACTATTATTGTTATTAAACACGAGGGCAGGTCAATAAGTCCGTGACTTTTTGAATGAAACACAGGTTTTTGGATAAAAAATTATTTTATTTTTCAAGTCTCCTTTGAGCAACTTTGTCCAACGTTTCTCCAATTTTTTTTATCCCTTCCAAAAAATAAGATTTGTCGAGGGCATCAAAATCATCGTTGGAGTCAAATCTCTTTACGTCGAGCCATTTTTTCAGGTTTAAAAACAAGAAATGGTCACTCGGGGCTAAATCCGGAGAATAAGGCGGACGAAGGAGCCTCGTATCCCAATTCATGGATTTTTGCCATGGAGCACACGAAATTCACTTTTTTTCCAATTTCTTCACAAATCACGAGGTAGTTTGCTATTAATGGATGTCAAACAAAAATTAAAAGACCCAGCTGGTTCAAATTTCGACAGGAGTCAGCTGATAGTTGCCTGCTGACAGGAGCAGTGTTGCCATTTCAGTTGAGAGGCGGGAAATTCAAAAAGTAACGGACGTAAATAAATAAAGCAGTTAAGCTTATAATTCTGAGTTGAAAAACAACTCGAGTTCAAATTCATCTCATGGCAAAATATTATCCAACTTTTAATTAATTAGATGGTGAATTATTATCTAACTCTTTGAGAGATGCATCCTCCTGAGGAAGGAATCGGGAACCCACCTCAGTATTATTCCCATGAGAGTTACAACTCAGAGTAACCATAACGTCTGATATTAATGACTGTAGTTTGTTTGTGAGTGTTATTAAATAAAATAATCTATCTGGACCGTATAGATAACTATTTGCCAACACAATCATCTAAAATTTTAACTCAATTTTCAAATTATTAGAATTCTAATTTTAAATATTGAGAAGATCTAACTTAATAAATTATTATTTAAATGATGGGGTTTTTTTATTTAGGGATTTAACATTACAATAAACCCTGAAAAAAAATTTGATCTTGAGGACGCTTACAATAAGTAATTATAATTGTAAATTTAATACCGTTGAATTCCATAAAAATAAAATACTCTTGTGTCATCTTAGTATATCAAAACTAACGAACACCTATGAGTGAGAATATATTATTACAAAATTTATTAGTTGAGGTAAAAAATTTATTGCATTATAAAGCATCTAGATCCGGACTCGAGGGAGAATAAAAAAAATAAATAAAATAAATTGAGAATATAAAAATAATTTAAATTTATCGATATGAATGGGGGGAAATAATAAAAGAAAAGAGAAAAAAGTAATTTATGGGTTTTATAAAATTTTAGTTAACATCTTGGAGAAAATTCAAGAAAATATATTTTGAAAATTATTTATTTGCCAGGGTTTTTAAATTTGTAAAAAGTTCCAAAGAAACGAATCGAAATTTACATGCAAATCCCCATAGAGATTTAACATTGGCTCTATGGAAGGAAGAGCCGAAAATGAATTTGAAAAATCTGAAATACTATCTTAGTAAAGTGAACTTTAAACAAAATTTTATTTATATACTTTTTAAAGAGCATCTAAAAAATAGTTGATTTATAAATTTTAATCAAAATCGTTTAAGCCAATTTTGAGAAATTAGAAAAAAACTAAAAAAGTACTTCAGTAAAGTACTAGTACTTTTTGGCCGATTTTGTTCAAAAGCTTATTTTAATTCTCCGGGAGCAGTGGCGTCATTTGGGCAGGGAGGGGGGGGGCAGGGGGGTATTCCCCCCCCCAAAGGGCTCTGGCTTTTATAAAATTTTATATTATTCTAGATAAAATCTTTCAAAATATATCTACGAGTATATAAACTGTAGAGAATTAAACAATTAATTAAATTAAATATCTTTTGGTCCAATTTGAGTACATATTTGTAAGTAAATTTTAAGAAAAAAAATGTTTCCCCCCCCAAGAAAAAAATTTGCCCCTCCCAAGAAAAAGTTGGAATGACGCCACTGTCCGGGAGGGTTATTAACTTAAATATAAAATTTCAATCTCGTAGCTCATTATGCCTTAAATCATCACACACATTTGAGAAAATCACTTTTTTGGATTCCGGGGACTCAAAATCTGTATTTCCTTCAAAATCGAATTTTTGACATAACATGTAATAAATATGTTCTTTGTACGCTAGACACACATTTTTTATTTTTTCAAATTTTTTGGTGAGTTTTGTTTAATTAACAAATTTATGTAAATACAATTTCAAAAAAAATCACCGAGCCATGATTGAGGTGTACGAATTTGTTTTTATTTTTCATTTCAAATCAAATTATAATAAATAAATCCTTTTTTAAAGACACTTGGCGGTGTAATTAATAAAATGAATAATATTTTAATTATATGCGATTAACTTTTATATTTCAATAATTATTAATACCATATCAAAGTAGGAGAAAAAAAAAGCTATGATTGAAAAGCGTAACATATTTTACGATATTGGATATCGTCGATTTGTCCGTTTCAATCTAAATGGATTTTGTGATATTAACGTAAATGGATTGTTTATTTATTAATATCGATAGTAGAAAAGTGGCTCATACGTTTCACTCAATGAGAGATTGACACGAGAACATGTTTGGGACACAACACGACGTTTCCCAGAAGTGATTATCCAACGACATTTAGATTATCGAAATCGCCACACAGGACTGATTTGTCACCTGCTATTAAAATTTACAAACAAAACTTATTGTAATGCAAGATTTGGTGCGAATACAACATATAAAAAATAAATAAATAACATTTTAATGTGAAAAAAAAATAAAAAAATTCAAGAATTTGATGTTTTTCTTTAATTGTTATATATTATCGTTGCAAAATTTTCATGTTGTCGTTCCATTTAGACGTCCAACTACATGACGTAACGAAGATTTTTAAAAGATTTATTAAAAGCTATTATTCTATCGGATAAAAGTGAATGTAGCAAACTAAAATACATTTTTTTTTTTTTGTAGAAAATAAAATTTTGATTCCATTATTAAAATAAAATGTAAAAATAGAAAATTAATTCACTATGTTAATTAATTTTACAATAAAAAGTATTTGGTCAAAGAATGGTAATTTAAATTTTATATATAATGGGGCTTATTTAAGTGAATTTGTAAAGCCCCCTTCCATTTCCTGAAAATATAAACCATTCTATTAAAATTAAGTAAGTATTTATTAAAAATTTTTTTTATATATATAACAATCCTTCTTTTGAAACATTCTTAAATTTAATTAAACTTTCTTCTAATTATAGATAAATAAATAAATAAATAACACAAGGTTAAGTTTCAAAATGTTTTTATTTTTAGTTTAGGCCCAAATTTACTAACTTTGTGTCATAGCTCTGAAGATGATGTGTTAACGTCAAAATGAGCATAAGCTAAAAATTAGGAACCGACCGAATATTCGGTTTCGGTTACGGTTTCGGCCAAAAAGTAGTGGAAACCTGAGTTTGAAAAGATGGGATGAGACTTGCATGCAAAAAAAATAAATAAATAAACGTAAAATGATTTACTAAAAAAAAAGAAAAAAAAAAAAGATAAAATGATTTTCACGGGAGGGAAAAAAAATTTCCGCATGGAGGAAGGAAGTTTTGCTAGGAAAAAGCAAAAAAAAAAAAAAAAAAAGTAAAATGATATGAATTTTGTATAGGAAATACAAGTTTCTGTTTCGGTTACAGTTTCGGCCGAAACTAAGATTGAGGTCGAAATTCGGTTTCAGTTTCGGCTGAAAATCTTGTTTTGGTCGGACCCTACTAAATAAAAAACCATTTGAAACGTAACCTAGTGTTATTTATTTATCTATAATTAGAAGAAAATTTAATAAAACTTTTTTTAAATCAAAGATAGTTATTTGTTTAAGGTGCGCGTCTAAACCGTTAAAACACGATTGACTCGAGGCGGCACCAGATGGCGTTAGTGTTCCCCCATTGGAATACACGGAACTTGTTCATTTCATTCTAGACTTTCCAGGTAATTAATTAAAGGCAAAAAATTAATTATTTTTTAACACAATGATTACTAATTTAATTATCTACAACCTATAGAGCTCCTTTTTTTAAATATCTTTAATTTAATGCGATTAATCTAAAAAAATTTTTTTTTTTCGAAAATCAAAAAAGGGCTTCTATTAGTTGTAGATATTTTAAATAGCTTTAATTTAAAAAAAATTTGAGGTCGATAGCTTCAAAATTGTGACCGCTGGAAAGTCCCAAAATTAGCACCCCGAGACCTTAAAGTCTTTTTCAGACATTTAGATTGATTGGTAACCAATTAAATTGAAATAAGAATTTCTCGCTTGAGGCGTGAAGCCAACCGTCTCTTTGAATATATTATTCTTATGTCACAATATTAGAGCTTCTATATACCTCGCGATCTGAGAAAATTAAATATAGACTAATGAGAAAAAAAAATTTAGTTTTATTAAGGTGTTGGTTTTTGTAATTAAAAAAAAAAAAATACCTAATCCTATATAATTGTTATTTTTAATGTTACATGTTGTTTAAATAAGAGTGAGAATTAAAAAAATAAATATTTGAGCACATTATTTCTAATCAGAAAAAATAAGATTTTTTTTTTGTAGGGGATGAATATAATATTCATTTGAAAGAGAAATAGAGGTTTAAAATTTTTATTGCGTTGCTTTATGACCTTTTTTTCGACCACTAAGCTAATTTTGTAATGGAAATGTCCGAGTGGCATTTGAAATCGCAGAATAAAAAAAAGACGCTTTGCGGTTATCCATGTCTGATTTTTCATCCCCTTTCTTAAAAATAATTTTTACTTTTCTCAGTATTAAAAAATATAACATAAATGTGTTTTCAGATCTAATATTTTATAGAATTAAAAAAAAAAGGATCAATTTGCAACAAAGTGAAGAACATCCTGAGTTACGTCATTGAAAATATAAAATTAAAAGCTAAATAATTTGTAATAATAAGCTTCATTCAAATAATTTTATAATAAATTAAATCTGAAATCAATATTAAGACTTATTATTAATATAATAGGCAGTAGTTGAAACATTATTACATTTAAATTAAATTCTCATCTAATAATAGATAAATAAATAACACTAGGTTAAGTTTCAAAAGGTTTTTATTTTTAGCTAATGCGCATTTAGACGTTAATACAGAACTATGACACATACTAACTAGTTAGTATGGTGGTTGTGTCATAAATATAATCCACCGTTGGCACTAGTTGAAAAATTCTTAAATTTAATTTAATTCTCATCTAATTATAGATAAATAAATAACACTAGGTTAAGTTTAAAAAGGTTTTTATTTTTAGCTTATGCGCGCATTTCGACGTTAATACATCTTCAGAGCTATGACACATTCACTAGTTAGTATTTATTTATTTATTTACAATGATGGTTGTGTCATAAATATAATCCACCGTTGGCACAAGTTGAAACATTCTTAAATTTAATTTAATTCTCATCTAATTATATATAAATAAATAACACTAGGTTAAGTTTCAAAAGGTATTTATTTTTAGATTATGCGCGCATTTCGACGTAAATACATCATCTTCAAAGCTAAGACACAAACTAAGTTTGTGCCATATCTCTGAAGATGATGTATTAACGTCGAACTTTGCGCACAAGCTAAAAATAACTTGAAACTTAACCTAGTGTTATTTAATTATCTATAATTAGATGAGAATTAAATTAAATTTAAGAATGTTTCAACTAGTGCCAACGGTGGATTATATTTATGACACAACCACCATACTAACTAGTTAGTATGTGTCATAACTCTTAAAAAATTGGTTATAATAAAAAATTCTCCTAATAATAATTTTTCAAACCAAAAAAGTTTAATAAACACATGTTTATTTAATGTATTAACGTCGAAATGCGCATTAGCTAAAAATAAAAACCTTTTGAAACTTAACCTAGTGTTATTTATTAGTATTGTTGTATTATTTATTTTATTTATGTTCTATTATTAGATGAGGAATTTAATTAAAGATTTTGAAGTTTTTCTTCTTGAAAAATGTCTTATATAGTCACTCGTAATGGTTTTATTTGAGAGATGAAAAAAAAATTCGTATCATATTTATTTATTTAAATTCTTACTTAATATTCATCCCGACAAGAAGAATAATTAATTCATAAAACATCATTGTCTAGTTTGTAATACAAATATTTTGGATTGGCAATATATTCAACTGGGAGCATATGTGTCGGCGGCATGATTCAGGGGCGGATCCTCCGGGATTTATTCGGTCTCCAATCGGGGAGGATCCCGAAGGCTGATAATCTCCACTAACAATCCTCAGAGGGTCCTTTTCTAGGTGACTTAATCCTAGTTTTATAAACTAACCGCATCCTTGGGCCTGCATAATGCATGAATTGCCGGGGACCGGGTGTCCGTCCAAAAAAAAAAAAAAAAAAAAAAAAAAAAATCGACCATGACGAACGATGTGATAAGAGTCCGGTTATTATAGCGCGGATTAAGGGCCGGAGTGAGTGTCGCGTATTTGCTCTCTTTCCCCATTTGTCCCCATGTAATGGTACATTTTTATGGCCGCGAGATTTATAGCACAAAGCAAAGCGAGGGTAATATTACCTTAAAACTGTCCAGTAAGTGGCCCGATTGTAAAAATAACGAAATAATCCTGCCTATACAAATATAAAAATCGACTGGAAAAACGAGAATCGTCAATGCGAATAAATAGAACATAAACCAGATCATTGGGCTCAAGTCAGGGTCGGATTAACTTCTCTATCTCCGGATTTTTTTCTGACCATCTTATATTATAATTAAAGAATGATTCGAGTGTTAATAACAAATTATTATACATTTTAAATGTAATAAAAATAAGAATAATTATTTTTTAATTACCAGCAACTGAGAGAGTACATTAGATTCGTTAATTATTATTAATGTTCTCAGATCAAGACTCGAAAAACAATTGCAAATTTAATTAGTACAACATAAATTAAAAAAGATACGTGAATCATTTGCTATTTGAGTTATTCTAGGGATATTCAAAAACTAGTATAGGGAGTCTGTTACACAAACTGTTTATGAATTTTACATTCGGATATATGAAATATACTAAAAAATACACCAATTTATTAAAAGTTTCATAAACGGGTTTATGAAAAGCTTAATATACTAGTTTAAAAAAATCATCCCTCGAGAGGTTTGAACTCGAGCTCTTTGTTTCTTCCCTTCATATGTATGACGCCTTTACTTACTTTGTTAAGATTATTATACTTTTTAAGCTACTTAAATTTTATTCATTTTTTTTTTTTAACTTAATAAACTAGATTATGAATTTGATTTCACAAACTGGGTATATTAAAATTCAAGAATGAAAGTATTTTAAAAACGATTGAAAATTAATATTTTTTTTTACAGTGGAGAGAATCGTTCAAAAATTTTAGATGCATATAGCGAGACTAATTTCTTCTATAACGAAATTTATTAATTCTAGAAAGTAAAATCAGAGAATACCAAGAGCTAAAGGCTTGAGCAATTTAAAAAAAAAAACCATGAACCGCCGACCCCGCACCACGGGATTAATGCGAAGAAAGAAAAAGAAGTGGAAACAGCCAAAGTCAAATATATATTTTGGAAGGTTTACTTTTTATTTTCTTATTCTGGTCTTCGGTTTTTTTAATTAAATATTACAAAAATTATTTATTTTCAAAATAATTTTTTTCCGATTTTTTTTATTTCTATTTTCTTCAATTAACTCCAATAATAGAGAGACGGAGGAGACAATGGTTGAAAATTTTCATGGCAAGTGAGTTGAGTAGCAATTCTAGATTCGTAATCCGAAGCTAGCTGAGCCTCCAAATATAAAACTATTAGATTAGTGTCAGAATTGTTTATACTGAGATGGGTTTTCGTTTCCCTCCTCAGGAAAAGACATGTTAGATTTGAACCTGAGTTCTTTTCAACCCAAAGTTTCAAAGGATATTAGAAAGTAAAAAAAAAAAAACTTTTTTCGGCCTTGGTAAATAAATCAGTGTCAGAACAGGTGGAAAAGGTGTTAAATTATATTTGAAAAAAAAAAATCATGTATTAAATTGAAAAGTTACAAGTTTATATTAAAAGGGGGAAGTGGGGGAAATGGAATCTAATAATAAATAATTTCGCAGATGTTTTCGGGATGGTGAATATAGAACGAGAGAGAGAGAGAGTGATGATAGGGTGGGGGTAAAGAGAGAGAGAGAGAGAGAGGAGAGAGGAGCACCCGAATGGTATTTTGTCGTTTGCACACCCGCTTTGTGCTTGCAGGTAATCCTGCCTGATCAAAAGGGTGTCAATTATTGAGGCGCATGCAAAATATGTTTGTCCTAAAGATTTGCGCTCTCTCGCTCTATTCGTAAATGCAGGTGGTGGCAAAATCGAAGGCAATGCTTGTCAAATGTGTCTTAAATCATCCCGAGGGTGGCTATTAAATTAAGCGGCATCGACAGATGCGTTTCGAGTGAGTCAATATTTGTTTCGTTAGATGCAGCCCAATAACAAGCTTGGCGCATTTATATTGTCCAATTATGCAATATTCAAATGATAGCCTCATATTAAAACGGATTAGATTTATATCTGTTAGCTTTTTTTTCCAGAATTTCCCAAAGCCGTTGTGATTTATTATTTTTAAACAAATACAAGTAAAAAAAAAAAAAATATCGATTAGGAAATAAAAAATATTTTCGGATTGCGAAATATCAAAGAGAAATATAAATGTTTAGGATCTTATTAAAATGAATTAAAAAACAGGGGACTGTGAAAAAGGTCAAAAGACGACGAAATCTAATATACTTCTTTTTTTTTTTAATACAATTTCTTATATTAAAATCTTTCTTATTCCAACATCTCGATTAAATATTCAAGAAAAATATTTTTTAATTAGAATTGGGTGAATTATAAATTATAGATTGACGAATTTGATAACAAAATATCGAATGTGCTCGCAATACTGATAAATCTTTGACTTAAATGTCGTTCCTTTATTAAAGCTTTTGTGGTTTGTATTATTATTAATATGGGAGTTTTTAATTGTAATTAATACTTAATAAAATTTGAAACAATGTGTTGGTAACTGTTGATTAGATATTAAGTATTATTGTTATTTTTATTGATGGAGTAATTTTTAGTTAAATAATTTGTATCATATTTGTAAAAATAAACCAATGAATGTATGTACAAGAAAATGAAAAAAAAGAAGAAATGTAATATGACAAGTGTATCTTTTTGTATATACGTATATGTGTTCGCATCGCACTATAATATGAATAAAAATCTAATCTAATCATATTTGTAAAAATCAAATTCAAAAAACTTATTGTAACAATCATGCTTTGTTGTGATGATTGTGTCTAACTTCAAGAAGATGAATGTATATGTTGCTAACTTCATTGCATATAAAATGATACTAACTTCACGTAAGTGCCCATTAGAGATTAGTTCCCTGAGTCGGAGCAACCGCCATCTAGTTTGGTATAATATTGTTTAAATTAATTTAAAATTTTGTATTATATTTATTT
Organism: Euborellia annulipes; assembly: GCA_023213315.1. Lineage (NCBI taxonomy): Eukaryota > Metazoa > Arthropoda > Insecta > Dermaptera > Anisolabididae > Euborellia > Euborellia annulipes. Next base: position 52,659 of record JAKCPI010031846.1, on the reverse strand, counting down.
GATAATTCAAAGTATTACATAAGCAGTCTAGGGGGTTGTTATTTTTACTGACAAGCGGGAAGTGTTAATCATGAGTGTTTTTAAAAGAAAAAAGTTGTTGCTCACTTAAAGGTCAAACGAAAAATGAAATTTTTACAATGCTTATGTAAGCAAGAAGAGAGTTTAACTGTATGTCTATTATTACTGACTAGAGGATGAGAGTATAAAATAATTATAAAAATAATTTCTTACGTAATACTTGAATGATAGCAAAAAATTAAAAATATTTAAATTATTTATTTAGTCTCTTGTGCTGACCAATGGTTCGATTTCCGGACAAAAATTTGTTACAAAAATATTTATTGGATTTAATTAAATTCTTATCTGATTATAGATAAATAATACCCCTAGGTTAAGTTTCAAAAGGTTATTATTTTTAGCTCATGCGCATTTCGACGTGAATACATTATCTTCAGATCTATGACACAAACTATGATAATTAGCCAACTATGACACAAACTATGTTAGTTAGCTAACTGTGATAGTTAGTTTGTGTCATAGCTCTGAAGATGATGTAATAACGTCAGAATGCACATAAGCTAAAAATAAAGTTTATGAAACTTAACCTAGTGTTAATTATTTATCTATAATTAGATGGAATCTATTTAAGTTTTAGAATGTTTCAACTTTGGATTGTAATTATTGGCTACCAATCAATTGATTTAAAAATATATAAATTTTTTTGAATTGCTTTATAATTCAATTTACAAATAATTTAAGTTTTATTTTAGAAGGAAATCTTTGAAAAGTTTACGCAGGAAATTCGCGACAGGAAAAGGAGGAGAGAATGTACTATAATACGTGTGTTCGGGGGGAGGGGGGAGGGGTGTTGAATGTTTCTATTGTTTTGGAGTGAGGTCGTAAATTCATATGCATTTGTTTAAAAAATGTCACTCTTGAAATGTGGGGTTCTTTTCCTACCTGACGTTCACCACCCCAACTCTTCCATAAAAAAAAAGTGACATTTGTTTATTAATAATAAGCAACAGAGAAAAATGTCTATGAAAAAGAAATTTCAAAAGTAAAAAACAAAAAAAAATTAAATCAAATTAAAAAAAAAAATTCTCACGGAGAATGCTTTTAATAATAAATAAACTATTTGGTTGATATAGGAGAAAAGTAATACTACATCAGTAAAGTATAATTTAAACAATTTTCAGGGCAAAATGCGAATATGCATTTTAAAGAGGATCTAAAAAATAATTGAGTTATGAATTTTAATCAAAATCGTTTAACTTTGAGAAAATCGAAAAAAATAAAACTGAAAAAGTACATCAGTAAAGTGTACTTCAAACAATTTTCACGAAAAATTTTATTGATATATCTTTTAAAAAGCATCTAAAAAATAATTGATTTTTGAATTTTAATTAAAATCGTTGAAGCCGATTTTGAGAAATTGGAAAAAAACTGAAAACGTATTTCAGTAAAGTACTAGTACTTTTTGGCCGATTTTGTTCAAAAGCTTATATTGAGTGTCCGGAATAGTACCTAAGTTAAATATAAAATATCAATCCGGTAGCTCAATTCCTTTATGCTTAAAATCGTTACACACACAAACAGACAGACAGACCAATTCGCGGGACCTCAAAACATGTATTTCCATCAAAATTTCGACATCGAATTTTTAACATGAATCCAATACTTTCTCTCTATATATATTAACATATATAAGGTAAGAGGAAGTAAAAATTCAAACAATTCTATATTTCTCCGATAAACAGATCTGACGTAAGTACTTTAGAAAAGTGCTTTGTATATTTTATTACTACTATTAACCAAAACCAGTATTTTCAAAAAAAAATAAATAAATAGAAAATTGTATAATACTGTAAGGAAAAAAACTATTTCAACTACTACAAATTTCAAATTTAAAAGTACTTTAAGTATATTTTAAACTTTTAAATTTACATTACAGTGCACTTTTAAATTTGAAGCCTCTTAAAGGGCCTTGACCTATGGCGCATTCGCTTCCGGTGTCAAGGGTCGCGGGTTCGTAATCCGCGCCAGGCGAAAAATTTATTTCAATTGAATTGGATACCATTCATTTGAAATTGAAATAGAAATGGAGTTTAAATGGCCTCAGAAAAAGACTTTAAACAAATTTAAAAAAAAAAAGCGGGAAACTGAGTACTTTTCAAATATTCTTAATAACGAATACCGCATTTATATATATCTTTAAAAAAAAGTTTTTGACTTGACCTACAATATTCTTTTTGCATTATATTAATATAATAAATTAAAAAGATTGATAATTTATTTAAATTCACTCATATATAGTTAAAGCGATGGATGAAATATATTATTAAAGAATAGTCTACTTAAAAAAGTAATAATCTCTACTATAATATTTTATGAGCTATTAAATAATCCAAAAGTATTAAAATTTTGTTCTCAAGGAGGAATAATTTATTGGCAATGTAATGGATGGAGAAAAAGCTTTAGAGAAACGTTGTATTCCCTCAAGATTAAGGACATTCTTCAGTTTAATCCGAAGTAATTAATCTTGAGGAGAAATTAAATAGCGAGTTAAAGCCATCTTCACATTTTAATATTGTTTCATTCCGATTAATTAATATTAAATTGCGAAATTTTCAACTAAGTAGATAATAATTAAATATTTTATTAATAAAATTGTATGAATTGAATTTTTTTTTTTTTTGTTGAAATCATCTTTCCAGAAATGTGAAAAAATGTATTGGGAAACAACTTAAGTTATTATTTTTATTATGGAAATTTATTTAAAATTTATTATTCTTTGTTAAATAATAAATAAATAATCAGAGGGGATAAAGCTTTATAATCCTGAGTTGAAGAAAACTCGAGTTCAAATCCACCTCATGCCAAAAATTAAAGTTAAATATACAAATTAATTTGTTTCAAAAGTTTTATTAATTAAAAATTAATACGTATTTCGACAATTACTTGTCATCATCAGAAGTGATTACATTCTAATACATGAAAGTAGAAACATTATACAATATACATTAGAGGCAGTAGTACCAACTGTAAAACATCAAAGTAACAAGTTTGTGTTACCAACACTTTATTGTAAATTTATTATTACTTTATTGCGCTTTATGTACTTTGATGTATAACAGTTGGTACCACTGCCTCTAGTTTAAATAAATATTGTGTGATGTCTCTACTTTCATGTATAAGAATGTAATCACTTTGTCTTTTATTTCTAAAAGCTTTTTTGTTTTGGCGCTTCAGTACTTGCCATTCCTTATTCCAAACATCATCAGAAACTTCTCTCAGAATAACATAAAATAAATATAGTTTTTGATGTAATCCAAAGGAATCACCGTTAGAACGATTTGAAACATTCTTAAATTTAATTAAATTTTCATCTAATTATAGATAAATAAAAAAAAATTTCAGTCGATAAAAATAAAGTTTTACTTAAAAAAAAAAACACTAGGTTAAGTTTGAACACTAGGTTAAGTTTTTCAACCTTTTAAAACATGAGTTAGTGTTTTATTTTTTTATTTAAAATAAATAAAAACCTTTTGAAACTTAACCTAGTGTTATTTATTTATCTATAATTAGATGAAAATTTAATTAGTTTTTTCATTAATTTAATAAAACAAAATTCGAATATATTTTTTCTTACATTTTCACTTTTTTCAGATATTTAAATACTAAACCTTGCTTTGACCATTAAAATTATAATTATATATATAATAATATTACAGATCAAAAGATTTTGTAAATTATTTTAATATACAGTATATGATTATTATAAAAGAAATTAAATTTTTTCTAATGTTGAATATTAGTGGTGTCATTTGAATAATGAAAAGGATGCGTCGCCTCCTCTCCGGCTCACAACCCCTCAGCGATATACGGTCGGACGCGTTGCTTTTCTAGGGACATAACCCCATTTCCCTTTTTCCCTTTTGGCCCCCAAAGCCGTCCGGATCAACGTCAATCTGAATTGTTAATGTACGATCTTGTCTGATGATACATATAGATATTTAGAACGAGAAAGGGGAAGAAGCTAATCGTCTATAACTTGGTTATAGACACAAGAGTGGCCGAGAAAAAAAAAAAAAAAAGAATCACCCTCCCACCCCATCCAATTTATGAGATATAATACAGTTTACGTAAAAATTCGTTGTTTCATTTCAATCTCCCGGGCATATTGGTGTCTCTTGTAGAAGAAGGTAATCCTATTAGGCAAATAACGGGGTTGTTATGAAAACTTTACGGGATGTAAATTTTTTCCTAGCGAAATTAGATATACATCGTGAAACAGAATATAAATATTAAATAAGGCTTCCGAATGATAAAACCAAGCAAAAGATTTACAAATTAGGTATGCTGTTGAATTCGTGGTGATTGCCTGAACAATTTTAAAATATTTACACTAAGAATAAAATTTAAAAATGCAAAAGGTGGTTGATCCAATCAGAAAATAGAAGAAAACTGAATTAAAATTCAAAATCGTGTTTAATTTATTTTAACAAGCAAAGTGCGTATATATATATATAAATACACACAGAAGTTTAATTGAATCTATTGATGCTGGTATATAAAGTAACTCTTTTTTTTTTTTTTTTTCCTTTTGAAAAGCGTATTTAATCCCGAGTTGACAGGCAAGAAAGAAAGCGTTTCGATTGAACAAGCTGTAAAAGTATGCATAGGCAGCCATAAGACGAGTTATGTCCTCGTCTATTCCTCAAGGGGGCGACTCGAAAAGCTTCTTTTTAAGATTCCTTGCCACTTGGAAACGAAAATATGGCCTGGACATTGCACCATATGAAACACATAAAAACACCCTTCTTTTTCTTTTTGTCTTATTTATTTTTTTTTTTTTTTAAGAAGACAGGTGAAAAATAAATTGACAATGATGTGCCGTAAAAGGAGAGAAATTACACAAATGTAACTTCAAGGAATTTATTTAATAACTAATTTTTTTTTTTTTAAATAATTGCGTTGGAAAATTAAAGTGATTTCTAAAAAAAATATATATAACAGGGTGTTATATACGTATATTATTGTTGAAAAAAATTAAAATAAAAAATTTATATTTATATATTTTATATACAGTAGTCTTCCTAAAAGGGACCGACCCTAAGCCGGATTCTGAAAATGCCGGATTACCCTGAACATTTAATATTTTATTTTATTTTTTCTATTTTATTGTATTAAATAGATAATAAAAAAAATTTAATTTATTTTTATTTTTTAAAGTTACAATAAAATATTAATGTACATACATAGTTACATATAAATTTTATAAATAATTAAATTTGTTTTGTCACATTTCTAAGAAATTTTTAAAAAAAGAAAATTTAATTGAATTATCATCTAATTATATATATAAATAACACAAGGTTAAGTTTCAAAACACAAAAATGTTATAGTTGTGAAGATGACGTATAACGTTTAAGCTAAAATAAAATCCTTTTACAAAAACTATTTATAGCTGAGATGTTATATTAATAAGAGGGTAAAAATGAGAGATGCAGTCAAGGTTATTTCTTTATTCGTTTAATTCACACAGCTGACGTTTCGGTCCCGTGTTTGAACCATCCTCAGAGCTGGCGAAATTATGAGAGTGTTATAGTGGATTTTATAGATTGTTAAACAATAATATAATACATTGTTTAACAATAATATAATACATTGTTAAACAATAATATAATACATTGTTTAACAATAATATAATACATTGTTTAACAATAATATAATACATTGTTTAACAATAATATAATGCATTGTTAAACAATAATATAATACATTGTTAAACAATATAATACATTGTTTAACAATAATATAATACATTGTTTAACAATGTATAAAATCCATTATGACACTCTCATAATGACTTTTCGCCAGCTCTGAGGATGGTTCAAACACGGGACCAAAACGTCAGCTGTGTGAATTAAACGAATAAAGAAATAACCTTGGCTGCATCTCTCATTTTTACCCTCTTATTAATAAAATCCTTTTGAAACTTAACCTTGTGTTATATATTTATCTATAACTATAGATGAGAATTTAATTAAATTTAAGAATGTGTACCAATTCTTTAGATAATATTTTTTAAAAATTTTAAATTTTTAACACGCCGGATTAGTCGGTATGCCGGAGTATCGAAGTCCAGATTAGCAAGACTCAACTGTATATATAAACTATCAAATCAATGTTTAACTCGTTTCTCTCTTTTGCATATTGTAATGTTATAAATATTTACGTAATCTGATGATGGTCTCAATCTAGAACAGAAACATCGTTCAGAATCAATAAATAAAATAAATCTAGTCTGACACTCTTTCGTTAATCATAGACAATGAATTTATTTAAGGCTATCATCCGAGTGAGATCTCTGATCAACAAAACAAGGATGAAAAGAAAAAGTTTCTTTTTTTTTCGTTTGTTTGTTTAAAGAGCTATTGATGGCGTTACTTTTGCTTTTTAAATTTATTTTAAAAAGATTACAGTCACTAATCGCCGGTAGAGGAGATATATATATATATATATAGAGAGAGAGAGAGTGAGTGGGGGAAAGAGCATTTGGTCAAGTGGTAGGCGCTTTAATCAGACGAACGGTTGTATTATATTGAGCCCTTGTCCGAAACGGGTATCCGGCCAAATCCGGCGGATCCGGCGACAAAGCAACCGATAATGCTTGGATCATCTATATACATGAAGCCGGGCGCGTAAGCCGGGATGGGATTGCTGGCGCAGAGGGGATTGCTGCCGCAGAGGGTTAAACATCTGCCCTATACTCCCATCCCTTCGGGTACCCTCCCAAACTCATACCCTAACTCATCGAAACCGTGTATCGGACGACCGAGATTAACCCAGTCATGTTAACAAATAAAACATGCATTCAAAACTAAGCCGTAAACAAACTGTGGTATCAGAAACCCTTTCAGATTAGTTGACTCCTTAATGGAATATATGGCGGGGCTGAGTTCGGTTATCGCCAATTGGTAATCCTACGTGGTTACAAGTGACAAAACACTTTACGATAATCCTCCATTAAAATAAAACCAAAAAATAGCGATTTTATTTTAATTTTGACTAAAAAAAAAGAGTATAATATATACTTGTATAACAATCAGACTAAGAATATAGAACAATTGCTTACAACATGTTAGTATCAGACGTGTTTGATGGGAAGATAGTAAACCAATTAATTTCATCTTAGGACCCTGTATTTATTAACCCTACTTTGTTGAAAGCTAATTTGAATTTATATTATTTATTTTGATTGATTTTTCAAGAATTCGATCAGCATCCAGAAAATCTTATTCTCTTCTTAAATAATTAATTTCTCAAAATTAAACACTAGGTTATTTGTTTCGAAGGTTTTATTAATTATAGAATATTAAGACTTGATACCTATTTCGTCAATTCCTTGTCATTACCAGAAGTGCTTACATTCTAGTACATGAAAATAGAAACATTACACTCTAGGTACCAACTGCAATACATCATAGTAACAAGTAGGCTTACTTGTTACTGTATTGCAGTTAAACAGTGAGCGCCACAATACTTAAGGCTCTAGCTATCAGGTGGGGGCTTAATTGTGGCGCTCACTGTATCACTTCTTCTAGTGTATAATACTTCTACTTTCATGTATTAGAATGTAAACACTTTTGATGATGACAAGGTAATGTCGAAATAGGTATCAATTCTTAATTTTCTATACAGTAATTAATAAAACCTTTAAAACAAATAACCTAATTTGTTTATTTAATTTTAATTTACATAATGTTTCAACAAGAACCTACGGTCGAAAATCTAAATTTTATTTATTCAAAAGGCCGAAGAATATGTATAATTCATTGTCTTGACTTGACTAGTATATTATTTTAAAAAATTTAAGTTTTTTAACTTTTTAAAATTCAATATACAAATTATATACTAGATTAATGTGCATTTCAACATTCAGTTGTTAAATCATTTCTAATAATGATACATGAGTTTAGAAATGCGCATTAAGTGTTGGTTTATAAATAGTTTTGAAACATATAACATAGAATATAATTATATTTCTTTTTCTCTTCTTATATACTGGTATACTAAAATAAAACCGGTACCATTTCGTACAAATGTATTGAGACGATCATTAAATTTCTTAACGCACAGTAGTTAGGCAACCAAACTGGCACAAGCACAATCAATTGGAATTTCTCTCTATATACCTGGTATTTCATATATAGAGTTAGAGAAGGCAATAAAATTGGATTATTTTAATATTAAATTTTGGCCTGTGACCCGTGGATCAGAGAGAAGACATTTAGCTTCTCATGCCTGGGGTCCTGGGTTCGCTTCCCGTCCCAAGCGAGAAAAATTTATTTCATTTGAATTGGCTACCAATTATCTGAAGTAAATAGGGATGGACCTTAGATGCGGAAAAAGACCTTAAACAAATTTTTAAAAATAATAAATTCAAATAATCTATTTTCATCAATCGCTCAGGGGCCCACATCTTGTGGGTTCGTGGATGGTGACCACGAGCTGCCCGAGCTGGGACAGACAGTTCTGTCTCTTCCTTCTATATTTTCAACAGACGTCAGACCGTGCGACGGGCCGGCCTGTTCATTCCTTCTCGGTCACCAAAACACATGTAGTGGGGAATGGAGGGAAAGAGTTAAATCCGCCGACCCCGCACCGCGGGAATAAGGCGACGATAGAAGAAGAATCTATTTTCATCAAATATAAAATCGAAATAACTGTTTAGAAAAAATTTCGTTTATAAAACTGGTAGTACTTTTTGGTTAAATTTAGAAAAGTTAAATGAGAATCATCTTGAATCAAGTTCGCTTTTAATTGAAGAAGAAGAAGAAATTGTTTTGATTGAGAGATATTTAAAAATTTTAATATCTGAATTTCGTTACAAATTTAAAATTATCTATGTATATATTATTATAAAACTTTATACAATCTTTTGTAAGTTTAAAGGGAATTTAAGGATTCTGATCTCAGGAAAAAAATTGAAATAAAATTTTTGAAAGATTGTAGGATTATCAGCTTGTACAGTGAGTGACAATATTAAGTCCCACCCATGCGTTTTCTTCTTGTGATTATTTCATTGTTTTAAAAAAAATATATATATTTTTAATGGAAACTTTCATGGTTAAAACGTAGAAAATTTCCAATAAAGATTTCCAATTTCTTTTATAAAAACAATGAAATAATCACAAGTAGAGTGGAACTTAATATTGACCCTCACTATACAGCCTCAAAGTATAAGATTCTCTTTCCCGCAAATTTACCGTCCAAAAGTGTTAAAATTTCGATAAACGAGACATTGAAGAAAACAAATCGGTTGAAACCAAATTAGAACATTTTTTGGTTACAAATTTTAAAGTTGCACATTAATTATTTATACAAGTTTAAAGGAAGTTAGTTAATAAGAACAAATCAATTTCTGTTTCTTCTCACTTACTCTCGCACTTTAACAATTCGGTTCATAGTTTGGATTAACCAACAGAACATGTGTTGACACCCAACAAAATCCCGAGCTAATTTCTATTGTGGCCAATGTTTAATATCGGACCGTGTTTGTGGGGTTTAGCCTGATGTATATGTCCACCCCCTCCCTTCCTCCCATCGCCACCTCCAAAGGGACCATTTAGTGACTTAGACCGCAAAATGCTGCTAACTGCGACACAGGGCGTTGAAAAGCCAACTACTTCTGAAAATGACACTATGACATTTCAATTTGCATTATATGGCTACTGGGCATTCATATATATGTATATACAGGCGAGTCGGATTGGCGTGTGTGTTGGTCTATGCTTATTCCACTGACAGCCAGCCGTCGGGTGTCAAAGCAATGCGTCTGCAAAGGAGGGGCACAAACTGATTGTGAAAACTTACCAGCTGACACTCGGAAATTTTGTCAGTTTATTTAAACAACATTCTTATAACAATAATAGCAATCAATTTTTTTTTTTATTGAATTAAAACAAAACGCCAATTGTTTAGTTTGTTTTTAGAGTTAAAAAATAATCTTCTATAATATAGGCTAATTTAAAATTGGATTCATGAAAATATGTTATTAAAAAATCGGGAATGACTTCCCCAAAATTATTCTTTTGGAATTACGTCTCTCTGTGTGTGTGTGTGTGTGTGTGTTTGTGTGGGTGTGTATGAACACGATTGCTTAAAAACACTAGCAGCCAGATCGATGAAATTCGGTATATACTCCTTACACTAAAATTGTGGATTTTTAACAACTTTTGGAGTAAATACGTCACTTGGAAGTAGTACTTTACCTAAAAAGTTTTTTCAGAAATATTGAAATTTACAATTTTTTTGTTATATTATGATAAATTACTCTATTATAAAAAGTTTTTATTCTTTGACATTTTTTTGAAGTTTTTGAAATAATCAACGGAGAAAAAGACATTTTTTGTTAATTTTGAAAAAAAATCAAAAAACAAATGAATTTGTTTATATTTACATGTTCTTTAATGACGCCTGTATGATTTTGTTTTGATTGGGAGGAGCGTCATTAAAGAACATGTAAATATAAACAAATTCATTTGTTTTTTGTTTTTTGATTTTTTTCAGAATTAACAAAAAATGTCTCTTTCTCCGTTGATTATTTCAAAAGCTATTCAGTTTTCGAAAAAATGTCAAAGAATAAAAACTATTTAAAATAAGGTAATATATCATAATATAACAAAAATATTGAAAATTGCAATATTTCTGGAAAAACTTTTTAGGTAAAGTACTACTTCCAGGTGACGTATTTACTCCAAAAGTTGATAGAAATCTACAATTTTAGTGTAAGGAGTATATACCAAATTTCATCGATCAGGCTGCTTTGCGTTTTTAAGCAATCGTGTTCACACACACACACTCACACAAACATGATGCCTAAAATGGATTTTTTGGACTCAGGGAAGTCTAAAACGTGGAGAATCATCGAAATCTCGAAGTTGAATTTTTTACGATTACAATACTTTCTCCATTTATTTCACCATTTATATACTATACCATATACTTAAGGCTAAAGCTATCAAGTGGGGACTTAATTGTGGCGCTCACTGTACAAGCAAAATTTTTGCGAAAAGAATTTACATATTTAGAAGGCAGAAAAAGCCTTTGCTACTCCACAATAAATGCGACGAATATTTGAAAAAAATTAATCAGATGGCCCTATATATAAACACACACTAAAACCACAATGTGAGTTTATCTATGAAAATCTCCAAATTTCGAATTTGAAAGGATTAAAATATCTAGCTCCGTAAAAATTTTACGCATTAAATGATAGACGAATTTACTAACCTGAACAAAACTATTGAATAATCCCATTAAAATTCATCAAAAGGAGATTATTTAGTATTCAAAAAAGCAATATCCTTTTTAATTATGTAAAAACGTCAAAGCCCTAAAAAGGTTTATAGCACGAAATAAATAAATAATAGGATCAAATTGGAATGGATTACATTTTAGAAAAATAAAATCTTCAGCCCCTGGAGCAAATAAATAGTAATTAAGAAAAAGAAAAATCTGGTGTGTATACAATTTTCTCTTAACTTTGGTAAGAGAAAGTTATGTTTTGTGCTTGTCACACCAGATTTTTTGTGTCGACATATATTTAGTTTCCTCTGAAAATTCAATATACACCTCTGGTACAAAATGTATATAGGTGCCCTCGTCTAGTGACGCCCCAACCCCCAACTGTCTCGGTACGCCTCTGTTTAACCATGACAATATCCTCACTAGGATGGATTGAAATGAAAAAATTTGGTATAGAAAAATAATAGGAAAATTAGATTTCTATTCATCATCTATTAATATTATTTTATCCAATTATAACAGCCTAACAAAAACAAACAAAATTAAAATATACCTTTCAATATATAAAGCAAATTCGAATTATAAATTGTGGAGTATTAAAAATAGGAAAGACACTTTGTATCATCTCAGATTGAGAGACATCAAGCGGCGAGAGTTCGAACTAAATAACAAGCTTGCTGTTGTATGATTTGATTCTCTTATGCACGTGACAATCAAGTTCCAAGAATACCTTGCTTCCAAGTAAAATGGATCTTGTTAGAAATCAATTTTAATAACGAATTATTAAAATGATATGACATTTATATAATAAAAAAATAAGAAATAGGATTTTTATCAAATACAAATTTATATGGTAGAAAATTTTAGGATGCACAATTTTACAAGAGAATAGAGAGAGTGAGACTAAATATTATAAATACCATGAATAATAAATCTGAGTCGATCCCGCAGTGTGAGACTAAGACGACGATTAAAATTAATAATCCATTATCCAAGAGCAATTATTAAAACACTGATGAACACTAATAATCACAAAATAAAAAAAAAACTTTTAATAAAAAACGCGAATACGTAGTGAATGGATGGCGCGAAACGGGCGTGAAAAGCCAACTGCCTCTTCGTAGAGGGCGTCACTTTCGCCTTTAAAAGTGGGGGAATTCAAAAGGGAGGGGGCGATGGCGCGTAGTTTGAAGGCATTTTTACTTTTTTTAAATCTGGTGTGGTGTTGCACAGCACACAAATTTCTGTTAGCTTCGATAATTGAAAGTTGTGCATATATTTAGTTCTGGGTACAATTAGAATCAGGGATGTATTAGAATTCATATCTAAAATTTATAAACATCAGGCAAAAACGGAAAAATTTAGATTAAAAAAATTTTTTTTTAACAAAATTGTGTTTTACTTTTTTTTTATTGGCGAGGCCAAACATCCCATAGCCTCCGGGAATCGAACCCAGGATCTCCAGCTTTTCCGGGGCATAGGCGTGCTGTCCATTGCACCAGGCCACCGGACCCCCGACCTACACCAATAAAACGCTTTTGATCGAAATCGGCCAAAAAGTACTACTTTACTGATGTATTTTTTCTGTTTTTTTTTTCGATTTTCTCAAAAATCACCCCAACGATTTTGATTAAAATTCAAAAATCAATTATATTTTAGATGCTCTTTAAAATGTATATTCTCATTTTGCCATTGACATCTTCTGAAGACCACTTTACTCTTGTACAGTGAGGGACAATATTAAGTCCCATCCATGCGTTTCCTCTTGTGATTATTTCATTGTTTTTATAAGAGAAAATGAAAATCTTTATAGGAAATTTTCTAGGTTTGAACCATGAAAGTTTCCATTAAAAAACTTATATTATTTTTTTAAAAACAATGGAATAATCACTAGAAGAAAACATGGGTGGGACTTAATATTGTCCCTCACTGTACTTCATAGAAAAGATAAGAGAAATGGTTGTTGCCATGGGAACAAAATATAAATATCTTCCCATGTTATAAATTTTATATCTTAAAACCGTTCTGTCGGAAACTAAATATATATCGACACAAAAAAATCTGGTGTGACAAGCACAGAACAGAACTTTCGATTACCGAAGTTAACCAGACACACAAAATTTTTTAAAAAAAAAATTGATATTCGTATTACTATTAAAAAAATTATATACTATATGTAGGTTTAAGAATGAAAAAAATTTTTAATTATAATCATCAAAGGTGTGACTAAATATGTATTAAATTAGATTACATATTTTGTTTTAAAAATCAAATAATAATTTAATTAAAAAGAATTTTATTTTGAATGTTTACATTAACAAAACAAAAACAAAGAATCTTTTTTTTTTTTAATATTATAATTATTTATACTTGGTAAATAGAAAGAATTTAAAACAACAAAGGGGTTTGAAAAATAACAAAAAAAAAAATTCTTTACTTTCATCTATCATAATTTTAATTTAAAATATATCTCTTTCTTTCGCTCTTTATTCGAATCAATGCACCTGTCACTATTTGGAAATAAGAATAAAATCGGATTCACTTTGAAATGGAAAACATCAACTCTCAAGATTGTGTCACAAGTGTTAAATAAAAAAAAAAAAAAATACTGATGTTACACCTTTTTTTTTTTTACTTATTTATTTTGTTAATTAAAAATAAACTCTTTTGATAAACCTGAAACCAATTAAATTGAGAAAATTAAAATGAACAAAATAAAAATAAAAACAGATTTGTAAAAATTGTATTTGAGAAAGGATTATAGCAAGGTATGGTGGGGGGAAGGGTATAAAGCAATTACTTGTTAAAATTCCATAAATGGATTGTATTCAAAAAAAAAAAAAAAAAAAAAAATCATTTTACAGGACATTATTCGGGAGATTTTAGGACTCACGTAGCGACATTGCCATTTGGACCGAAGAGTTTAGTTACGGAATGAAGCATCTGTGTTTTGCTTATTGCCCAATTACGAGGATTCGGTATATATATATATATATATATATAAAATGTACGTGTGTTTGTATGTGTGTGTAGCGGCTCTACTGCGGTGACCCACCCCCGAGTCCCCAAATGCACACACACACAGTAACACACGTCCTATAGGGGGGCGATCAGACGTGACAAATTTTACAGACTGGATGGAGGGTGGAAGGGTGGGGGTGGTGTATCATTTTTCTCACCACACACGTGCTTAAAAATATTAATCATTTTATTATTATGTATTAAAAATATTAACATTGATTGTTTTTTAATGGATAATGTAATCAATTCAGATAATTACAAATCGACATTTGATTTTTTAAAAAGTCAATTTTTATAATAAATTTTATATTATCGAATATTAATTTATATTTATAAATAAAAATTAGTCAATGGAATTTGAATGGTGTGTTGAGTTGCATTTATTTATTCAACTCAAGCTTTTCATGCCATCTAAAGCAATGAATGCTGCCCCAAGTTAAAATTCAACCCATCGCCGCCTAAAAATTTTTTTTAGATCCCAGATTGGTTAAAAAAAATAATTTTTGCACATTCAGTTCAGTAAATTCAAGTCAGTCTTGTATTTAAGTTGAAATAAAAAACGTGGGAAAATATGAATAATTGTAATTATATCAATATAATAAAAAAATTTACTTAAATATTATTTTAAGAAAAATAATAAAAAACTGGTAATTAATATTTAAAAAAGTTTATTTATATAATACTAAAAAAAAATAAATAAAATTGTTAGTCCATTTTGCAATTTTGACTCTGACAAACATAAGGGTTAGACAGTACCCTGTACAGGGCAGTAACAAAGGGGGGCGGGGGTGAATATGGGACTCCAACTCACCCCCTACCAAATAAAAAATAAATAGAAATATATAGAGGGAAACATGATGTTAAAATTTTATAAATTATAAAAAAACAATTTGTTTTTCTTTAAAATTTATTCATTTGGTTAAAAAAAATTAATCTGATTGAGTAATTAATTGATAAAAAAAATTTATGGGAAAAGGATATTTTAAAGGTTATCTATTCAAATGTCAACTGTTATAGCAAGGGCGGATCCAGAGGTGTTTCTCGGGGGGGGGGGGGTGAATCTAGTGTGACTGGTCGCATAGCACACATTTTTTTCTTAATTTCGGTAATTTAAAGGCGCATTCTGTACTTGTTTGCTAGAATATAAATACAAATCAAATTTTTAAGTATTAATTTTAAAATTTTGCACTCAAAATACATTTTTTACCAAAAAAAAGTATTTTTTTCAAATCTCAGGGGGGATAATTACCCCCTTTACCCCCCCCCTTGTATCCGCCCTTGTGTTATAGTTTGGTCAATTCCAAAGTGAAAAAAACGTTTTCGAGTTGACCAATTTCATTTTGTTTGAACAAGACTAGACAGACGCCATTTTTTTATATAAACAATTCTAGGAACCTTTTGATCAATCGCAAAAACGCGCCAGTTACAAATTAAAAAAATATCAATCAAATTTTATATTAGGAGGTTTAATTCTTTTAAATTCGTAAGATGGAGTTAACGATAATTATTCAAAGTATTGTACTTTATTATAGCTATAGAAATTTTAATGCCAGACAACTGTTTTGTGCATATTCTCACAGTTTCGGCCCGAAAAGGACATCATCAGGCCTGAAAGCCTAAAAAAAAATTACTTCTCCAAAATTAAATTGCGACAGTTGGACAGAATCACTTTGTCAGGGTGCGATTATTTTTTTAAATTAAATATATCATTCAAATGAATTTTTGAATAAAAAAAAAAGCCTTAGGACAATGGACCTGTTAAGTAATTCATCCCAGTAAAGGGAGAAAAAGACGGTGAGGGTTATCAACCCGAAACCTACACGACATATCTCAACTACCTAGTTTAATATACTAAGTGTTTTTTTATAGTGGCCTGAACGAGAAAAAAAAAATGTCTAACATGTTTTTATAATAAAGTCATTAAAAAAAAAAGTTCTTAAAATAATTACGCCGTTTAGAGATAAAAGTGGTCAGGGCTAGTAGAGAAATTCTGATAAATTGACAAGAGATCTTAATTTACAAAATGTATGGGCGGAGTTAGGGGATGGGGCTGGGGGGCCTCCCAGGATTTTTTGTAAAAAAAGATAAAAATTTCATAATGGGAAATATATATATATTTGT
The DNA here is from genome assembly GCA_023213315.1 of Euborellia annulipes. Taxonomy (NCBI): domain Eukaryota; kingdom Metazoa; phylum Arthropoda; class Insecta; order Dermaptera; family Anisolabididae; genus Euborellia; species Euborellia annulipes. Next base: position 36,201 of record JAKCPI010031846.1, on the reverse strand, counting down.
TTTTAATAGACAAATAGACAAGGACATTGCCCCCTGTCTTTTCCTGAAAATTTTTTGTCTATTAAAAACAAATATATATTTTTCCCATTGTGAAAATTTTTTTTTAAATAATAAAAATTAATAATCTATGTATAAATTAATTGCATAGCTCCCCCCCCCCTAACAAGATGTCTGGCTACGCCCACACTTCACATATTAAGTAAAATTTGAAATTTTTCCGCAAGATTAATTTTAGAAAATAAATAATCTTCAACTTATTAAAAAAAAAAAAATTTCTTAAGACTTATTAGACTTAGATTGTGAAAAAAAATTCAAATTTCATCGGACAGAAACTAAATTCAAATATTTATGTAAGAATTATCAATACCCAGAAAGACTGGATATTAAACAGTCTCAAAAAAAAAAATGTTTTTAGTGCAAAATTAGTAAATTTGATTATTAGTAGATAACATAATTATTTATGCTGGAATTAACTAATAACTAATAGTTTCATTTGTGATATATATTTATTTATTTATTTATATTTAAAGCAATGGTGTGAATGTGATGTGTTGGCAAAGCAAGGCAGATGGTCGACAAGGCAATGAAACCCGCCTCGGCCAATCAGCTGTATGCTATACACGTTAATGTTATGAGATTGCACTCTGTCTCAACAAAATATATTGCTATTTAGGTTTATTAATAATAAAAATGTCAAGTCGCTAGAGAGAGAGAGAGATCGGGCCAATGCCTTCTTAAAGTGTCTTTGTATCTGTCCTGTTATCCGCAAATAATTAATAAAGAAATTCGTTTATTGGGTGACTATACACTATCAGATCAAAAAGTATTTAGACAGTGATCCTTTCTAATTTTTTAGTTTGAACGAACCTGCTGTCCCTGTTAAGCAGACCATCTTTTATGACACATGTGTCATAAATTATTTAGTCACGTTTCTTCAGAGGGAGGGTCTACTTACAGGCTCATTATATATCAGATTTTAGCGAAAGGGTAAGGCGTTATTTATTAAAACATGTATATTAATGATTTGCATATCATCGTTAGGGCTTTTAATTGCATGTGCCGTCAAGAGGGACGGTTAATTATTAAAAGAATTTACATTGTGGAGTAAGAAAGATTCAAATTCAAAGAAACTTAGCTCTCAATGATAAAAAATAAAGTCACTTATAACGGAAAATTATTTATATCAATAAAGTTGTATGAAATATACTTAATATTGAGGGAAGGATAAAATATTATAGCGAATGCTATTTGGTTTATTCTCTGGACTATCGATTACGGTTTGATACCATCAACAGGACCGCTAAAAATGTGAAAATTATTTAGTTACATTTGTGATACATAAATTTATAATTGATATGTGAAATGTGATACATTATATATATGTTTATGGTCAATATAAATTTATTTATTTATATTATATATTATTATTATACATTATATATATTTTTTTATTTATTTATTATATCATAAATGTTAATATTTTTCACCTTTTTAGCGGACCTGATGATGGTATTATTATGTGAGTTTTTAATTATATTCCACATTTGTATTAATTATTTATTAAATACGTGGGCGCCATAAGTCCCTGATCTACTCGAAAAACGAGCTTTGAGCTTAGGCAAATGCTTACGGAAGTGTATCTTGAAAGTAGCTTTTTCCCTTTAGTTGCATTAAAAAAAGATTATTTATTTGTGTTAAAAATATTAGTTTAGTTGACTAAGCTCAAGGCTCCACTCTCGAACAGATCACGCACTTGTGGCGCCTGTACAACGTTTCGACTGCTTATCCTGCAGTCGTTTTCAGGCACTGTGCACTTGCTCCGACTCAAGTGAACTAACTCAAGAGTACAGTATTTGAAAACGACTGGAGAATAAGCAGTCGAAACGTTGTATAGTATATATATTTTTAATAAATAATTAATACAAATTGTGTCAATAATTAAAAACTCCAAATAATACAAACCACAAAAGCTTTAATAAACACATTCCTGAAGATGGTACTTAATACCGAAAAATCGAGAATAAATAATTTCCAAATAACATTCGTTATCCTTCCCAAGATAACGAAAAAAATGGAGAACTTCGTCAAGAATACTTAACTTAAATTTATTAAGTCCGTTATTTTACTTAAAACCTTCGCCCCAATGTTGTCCACGCATCCCCAAATTAATTTTAATTTGCCACAGACCTCCTCAGCGGTCACAAGGACCCCTCAGAGGGATTAGGAATCACCGAACTAAATGATGTTTCTATTTTTATCGACCTCACTCCCACTCATGCCGAGGATGAGGAATGTCTTATCAATGGATTGTTCAGATTGGGTTTGCGTATATAAATACTACTAGAGTGTAGGGATAATAAAAAGCGTGTCAAAAGTAAGTAAACACTTGGTTTCTAAAAGTGTCTAAAGAATCTAACTTATTTTTGATAGGCATTGTAATTTTTCTAATCTTACAAATTGAATTCAAGACCTTTTATTGTGTAAAAAAATTATTATAATTTTACCAGATGCAAACCGAATTCAAAAACGATTTACATATTCGAAAAATGGTCTTTAAAGATCTTCACAGGATTTTTTTTTATTTTATGTTCGATTATGGAAATTGATGAGGGTGAACAAACACACACCACCTGGATCCATTGCATAAAAAGTATTAGCTAGGCCATATAATCACGTCTTGGAAGAAGATTCACCCTGAAGTCATTACCTATTAGCTATAACCCTAAGGGAACTAAGGGAGGGCTGACAAGCGAAGGGCTCTCAAGTAGACTGTTAGCTTACAACTTATAACCCCACTAAATAACAAGCCAAGGGGCTAAATGTTACCTCCCTGCCCTTCTCCTTCCAAGCTTAAAACGACTTAAATGCTTATCATTCTATTTTATCGGCTTTTATTATAATTCTCATCGGAGTGTCTGATTAAATTGAAAAATAAATGCGACATCAAGAAGTTAATGGCATCGATCAATAAATATTATTTTTTATTTTTTTTTTATGATGAATGTCCACAGGCAATTGGAGATAAATCCTAAAAAGACATTAGATGAAATTAGAGAGTCAAATGAAATAGATGAAAAAAAAAACTCTTGGGAGTGAGAGTCGAAAAGAGAGCAAACAGAATTGATGGATGCTGGGCGCGAATTCGGTGGTTGGTCCAGGGGCAATAACTTATCAACCCCCACACTTTCATCCCTATGTGATGGAAATCCTGGTTTATCCAAGCAACCACCTCCCCATTCCCTATTTTCAAACGTCCCCAAAGATGCGTATATCAATGATAAAAACTAAAACAAGGCCAAGCATTTAAAAAAATATATATATAAATTAACTGAATACTAATATAAAATATCTTGAATTAAAAAAAAGCGCGATTACTTTTAGAAAAATTAAAACAAGAAATAAGCAGAGCAACATGCCTGTAGGTGCGCATCAAAGAAGACACCTGGACAAGTGAGAAAGACAGAAAGTAGAATTTCCGTGCACCATAAAAATATGCGTAACCTAAATTATTTCTGCCGTTGTCGATCACTTATCTTCAGGAGTTAGCCCCTTAATCAATTAGTAATTAAAGTTCATGACTCCTGGATATTGTACGAGGGCAGGTCAATAAATCCGTGACTTTTTGAATTTCCCGCCTCTTAACTGAAATGTCAACACTGCTCCTGTCAACAGGCAACTATCAGCTGACTCCTGTCGAAATTTGAGCAAGCTGGATCTTTTAGTTTTTGTTTGACATCCATTAATAAGCAGACTACATCGAGATTTGAGAAGACAATGCAGGACAATGCAAGGGTGCAGATATGTACAGTTTCCATGGCAAAAATCCATGAATTGGGATACGAATTGCTCCCTCATCCGCCTTATTCTCCGGATTTAGCCCTGAGTGACTATTTCTTGTTTCAAAACCTAAAAAAATAGCTTGGCGGAAAGAGACTTTGACTCCAACGATGAAATCATCTCAATTTTGATGCCCTCGACAAATATTATTTTTTGGAAGGGATAAAAAAATTGGAGAAACGTTGGACAAAGTGTATAGAGCTCAAAGGAGACTACCTCATTCAAAAAGTCACGGACTTATTGACCTGCCTTCTTAAATTTAATGCGGCAAGTCAGGAACTTTGTAAATTTATAATATTCGGGAGGCATGAACTACATATATTTAACGGCTTAAGTTCTGAAAATGGGTGATGGAAGCCCAGAAACGTCAACAGAAGATAATCAAATAATTTTGGAAGTTGCGAAAAATGGGAAATGCAGCTTCTTATTAAAAATGTAATCCCATTCAGCTGAGCTGACGTTTCGGTCCGTCGTCAGAGCTCACATCATAAGATACCGACTTTGCTCAGATTCATAATCTTATATTACAAATATAGAAACTATCAGATCAAGAAGGCATTCAATAATTTATTTGTATTCCTCATTTTATTATTTTTTTTTTAAGATATTCTCAAAAAATTTGAGCTTAAAAGAAATTTGAAGATAATATGGCACATCCTGAATATCATTGAATCAGTATTTTAATTAAATAATTGTTGCTCCATTTCTATCAACTCAATCAAAGATCCTCTAAAAGTTAAAAACTTTAATTTTAATTAATTATTAGCTATAGTATTGTAGTACAGTAGTGTAGTGATCAACTCGCATGATTCGATTCTAGGGTGGATTTTTTTGGAAATGTGAATTAACAAAGTTTATTAATAATTATCAGTCATAATTACTAATCTAAGGGGAAGTTCAAATTAGAGAGATGATATTATATTTAATACGAAGGAGTTTCGACTCGAAAGGGAAGATTTAAAGTTTGTTTTAATAATAGAAACAATCAAGTTAAAGTTCGACTTTGATGCTATTATCTAAACATCTAATTTTTATTTGGTGTAGAACAGGGATAACCAAAAAAAAATTTGATCGAAAAACAAATTCAAAAATACAATTCAATCCAAAAGGAAATAAAAAATCTGGAGTGACTGGTCGCACACAACTCTTACCTTGGGTAATTGAAAGTTGTGTTCTGTACTTGTCACACCAGATTTTTTGTGTCAACATATATTTAGTTTCCGACAGTAAAATTCAATTTATTATTTACTAAAGTACCCTCTCTAAAATAATTTTATATTTCCATTTCTTGTTCAATTGATATAATTAAAGACGCGTTTTTTTTTTTTTGTATATATTTATAATTATTAATAATAAATTATGATACATATTTCAAGAAGTAACAAAATAAATAAAAAAATCATCCATGTATACACACAACTGGGGGAAAAAAAAATAAACATCCCCCACAGCTCAGCTCATTGATTCGCCCCATGGGCGATTTAATTTTTTAAAATAATTATATATAAATTAGAAGTAGATTTAATTTTAATTGGCCAATGATTCCGACGAAGCACGCTATTAGATTTTTATGGGATTGTGTGTGTGCGCGTATGATGCTAGTAGTGCCGGGATGCGTAATCCGCTAGAAACGCCAAGTGATTTATGCCGGGGGTGCGTCGTGGCGCTTAACACGAGGGCCATTCATCGTCAACGTTACGGCGGCGCTTTTTTTTTTTTTATTTTTTTTACCTGCGTCAAATGGGACGAAAAACCGACCCGGTGGACGACGAGGCAAATGAAATTAAACGCTTGCTGATGGTTTAAAATGGGTTCGAGACCCAAAATCTAAAACCCTAAGGGCTATCCGGTCACAAGATGTCGTGACATGAAGGATAAATAAAAACTCAATTGAATTTGCCTTTTGCTAATTGGATTTGTCAAAAGGAGATGAAGGTATTTAAACAGATTTGATGAATAAATTAAACACAGACCCAAAGAGTGAGCATCTACGAAAAATCACAGTGAATGTGTTTTGAATTAAATTAAAAAAAAAAAAAAAATTACTCTGCATGTCGACAGCGAAAATTTCGTGTCATCTAATAAGATTTATTTATCCTATACGTGACGAAGACAACAGATATACCGAAACGTTGAGTTTTTTCTGGAATGATCTTTATAAAAGTATTTCTAACAAGAAAAAAATCTTGATTAGAGCTATACAGTATAAATATTCACTCTCTAATCACTTTGAGCAACGGACCTGTTTGCTTTATAATTGCATCAATAATTGCATATGTCGAGTTCGAATTGAATTATGGAATGTTTGACTGGGAGATAGGCAACCCGAATGACCAAACTAATAGATTTGTTTATAGAGCTACTTAATGAGTGAATTATGTTTGGTTGTTATAAATCAACAGCTAATGAGTTCTGAAGTAATTAATAAAAAAATCATGTTTAAAATGGTAATTAGGGTTGCCTACCTTCTAGTAGAATCATGCACAGAATAAATAATGAAAGAGGGAGTTGTATTATAAAAAATGTTTTGTAAAACAAATTCTACTCAGAGTTACGAAAAGCTGAAAGCTCAGGAAATTTGAAATTTTGTTCAGTGACGTCATCAGGGAACAAAAAAAAAAATGGTGGCTATTGACCCTACATGTTTCAACACATTTATAAAACGAGTTAATAAATAAAAAAAATAGCGATCAAAAGAGGCTGTAAACTTCAAATTGGAGACTTAGCAGCCAAAGAAATTAAATCAAAAACTCGACGTTTCGGTCGCCAATCACAACCTTCATCAGGACAATTGTTAAAATACAAGGTATAGAGTGTGTTTTAACAAATAATTTTCCTGATGAAGGTCAGGCACTCTACACCTTGTATTTTAACAGTTGATTGTCCTGATGAAGGTCGAGATTGGCGACCGAAACGTCGATAATTAATAATTAAATAGTTTTATTTATTTCCTTGGCTGCTACCTCTCCTTTACCCAATTAATAAATAAATAAAAACGATGGCGAAAAGATACGTGGCTGCTCGCAGATAACAGAATGTGATCCGGCACCCCCCTAGTTACGCCCATGATTGTAGAGTGACATTATCAAATTAATGTCTCTTTGATTGGGAGTTTTATTCGAGGCTACTCTACTTTCTATACTATCTATGCCACAAAATAAAAATACAGTCCATGCACCTACGGCAATTCTCATATACATCTGATGATATATGCAAATTTATTCATTTATTTTTGTATGAACCGAAATGCATCTATCTAAGCGACATTGACAGTTTATCGTCCTGAAGATGGGATCGATGTGATTCCGAAACGTCGACGATAATTAAATAGTTTTTTTTATTACTTGCTGGCTGCCTATATCTACCTAATCCTAATAATTACCACTCAGCCATCGAATTTCTTCTAATAAAACAAGATTTTTTTTTTTTTTTTTTTTTATTTCTGAATATTAAAAAACCTGGTGTGACTGGTCGCACAGAACACAATATTTATATTTTATTACTTCCCTATGAAGTACAAGAGTAAAGTGTGCTTCAAACAATTTTGAAGGCAAAATGAGAATATACATTTTAAAGAGCATCTAAAAAATAATTGATATTTGAATTTTAATCAAAATCGTTAGAGCGAATTTTGAGAAAATTAAAAAAAAACTGAAAAAGTACATAAGTAAAGTACTAGTACTTTTTGGCCGATTTTGTTCAAAAGCTTATTTTCACGCCTCAGGAGGTCAAATAAAAAATTTCAACTTCGTTCTTGAGATATTTTGTTCACAAACAGACCATGCTGGGAAAAACACTTTTTGGATTCACGTGATCTCAAAACGTGTATATCCGTCAAAATCTCGACATTAACTTTTTGACATGAAACCAATACTTTCTCTCTCTCTCTCTCTATATATATATATATATATACATATTAGGTAAGAGAAAATAAAAAAAAATTGATCTTGGAATGTTAACAGAATTAATAATCAAATGTATTTTATAAAACATCTCATGTATAAGCAATAATTTTATTATATAATCAGATGAGGTTTATATATTAGATTTAAATCATAATAGAACCGCAAATGTTCGTTTAGTGAAGTTTATCGGAAGGTAAGATATTGTTGCTTTTGTTAAACAGGTGAGCATTGTGCGCCCTTAAAACAAAGCCGCTGCTGAATTAATAGGGAAAAAATATACGATTTTTCACGACGATAGCCCTACATGCCAAGCTACGTCGACACAATAGTATAGGACAAGTTGGCAATTATGCCCTCGGGCCCTTTGCTTTGCTCGTTCGCAATTATCGCACATGCCACAAAGAGAAGTGATTTATCTTCGAGGAACAACTAACCCCAGGAAGTCATCTGTATTTTTTAAACCTCTCCCCCTCCCTCCCTCCTCCCCCCCCCTCTCCTCTCTCTCGCTTACACGAAATATCTGAAAAGAATTCGATCTACTCGGAAGTATATGATATCAAATATCAATCAGGACAAGAGGGAGCAAAAATTAAAATAATCATCGGAGCTCAAAAAAATTAGTGAAGAAAAAAAAAGGAAGAAAATAGTATAAGTGTAAAATGCACAAAAGAAGATTTATTACGTAAGTTTTGAAAGCTTTAGAGAAAGATAAATGTAATAACTTTTTAATTAATAACACCCTCCATATTTGAGTTAAGTGAATTTAAGGTGAAGTTATATATTATTCAATTATTTATTTATTTATGTTAATTTTATTATTATTATTATATTTATATGATCATTAAGATGCTGACCAAATGGTTTCAATGGAAACGATGGCCTTGGGCGCTGAATAATTAACTAACTTGGTTACAATTTTCCTAAATGCTACAATACAATTCTCAACTCTTGAGAGAACCTCAAAGGAGTTAAATTAAACTGGCAAATAGACAATCGCTTATATTCAGATTAATATTACTAAGTAAACACAGTAGTATACGTCTAAGTACCAAGTGTTTGTTTACTTTTAATATGCAACACCAAAAAATATGATAATACATTATTAATTACAGTATCTTCAAATCAAATTAAATATTATTATAGGAGTTTTTAATTATAGAGCACATTTGTTCGGCGGGCTTTACCACTTGTCAGGAGGCTACCCCCCTGGACCCCCTTGCTCGCCTTCAACGAGCAAATGCATCAAATTTATTCTTGCTAACTCGCCTAAAGCGAGCAATTACAAAATTTTAAAGTTTTACATTTCCCTCTCGGACTTAAAGATTTAAATTTCCCTCTCTCAGCTCCACTTCCTGTAACTCTAGCCAATCAGCTAGAGAACAGGCACATACACACAGGGACAGGAAGTCAGCGGCTAGCGCTTTATATTATAGTATGAAAAATTTTCTGATGTCGTATTCAAGTTTGCTCCGACTCAAGTGAACCAACCTATAAGGGAGCAAAATGCACACAACATCCCTGAGTCGTGCGAACTAACCTATAAGGGAGAAAAATGCATATAATTGTTCCTTAGAGGTTGGTTCGCTTAAGTCGGAGCAAGCGTACAGTACTTGAAAACGAACAGTCGAAATGTTCTACAGTATTTATATTTTTAATAAATAATTAATAACAAAATGTGGTCTATAATTAAAAACTCCCATAATAATAATAAAAAAACAAACGACAAAACTTTAATAAGCACAAATTAAACATTTTCCGATGTTAAAATTTTGGAATAAAATTCTCTTTTCTGAATAACTTTGACGTCTAATAGTCCACATGTGATGAAATTTTGTATTTAAGTTCTTAGTGGAATAGAAAAGACTGATCTATTAAGTTTTTAAATTCAAATTATCAGCATACTTGGACTTTTATGGATTTTTGGAGAGTCATTTTATTAAAAAAAAAAGTGAATAAAATAAGAAGGAAATAAATAATCAGAAAAGTAATCCGTTTCTTTTTTCAGTAATTTAATAAAATTTTAAATCAACATAAACATTCAAATTCGTTTAAACTAGAAGCTATTCCTGTTTTGAAAATTCATCAATTTTTTTTTTTTTTATTTCCACACCTCTAGTAAATGTTTGAAAATTTTCACGGCAAATGGGGTTTGAACCCGAGTTGTATAGCAACTCTAGATTCGTAATCCGCAGCTTATCCGATTAGCCACGAGCCTCCTTTTAATAATTTTTTAATTTAATTTAATAATTTAATAATAATAGTATGAATTTGTTTTTCAAATACCAAAATTCCGATAATGGCTCCAAACAGAAGCGAAAAAATCAGCGTTAGTTTTAAAATTTTATTAAATTAATGTTTATAAAGTTTAATCTCGATTTTTTCCTTTCAACTATTGTACAGTCATAAAATTTTATTTAAGAATTTTAATCAAATTTTGATTTTCCTAAGAAAATCTTTAATTTGACTTGAAAATGTTATTTATTAATTAAAAAGATTAAGAAATTTGGTATCTTGTGTTATTGTTTATTGTATATAGTAAATTTTTTAAAGTGGTAACCGTTGGCTCTAGTTGAACCTAGGAGAATTAAATTAGACACAGTTTCAATGATATAGAACTTAAGTGTTAATATTAAATATTAAATAAGATTCTATATCATTGAAACAAAACCTTGTGTACTTGAATTTAATTCTCCTATTAAAGTATATAATAAATTAGGAGTTTTCAAATACTTTGCGAAATTTATTTAGAGTAAAATTAAATCCAGACAGGGGTTGGGCTGAAAGTTTACTTTGTTTAAGTGAAAAAGTTAATTCGATAATTCACACCCCTTATCCCTTTCGAAATGAAGTTATCATAAGATTTAAAAAAAAAAAAAGTAAAAAATATCACCCCATCTCTCCTGAAATGTTTCCACTGAACTCTTTGATAATAAAGAGGATTAATACGTTGAAAAATAAATGAAGTTCTAAATATTACAGACAATGAAAATAATTGGAGACTACTAATAATAAAAAATATTTTAAATAATAAATTAATACATTCCCCATTTTCGCGGGAGCTTAGTAATAATAATTTACACTTAAAGGATTAAAAAATAAAAAAAAAATGAAAGTAGAAAATTGAATTAAATTAGACATGTAATTGATTCGAGTCGTTTTAAATCACATTGGATTGGATGCAATTAAATTTTTCAATCCCCCCCCCCTCCTTCTCTCGCCGATTAAGGGGGAGCCTTGATATTTCCATAATAATTATCTTATCTTAAATAAAATTAAAATAAAATAACAATTTAGAATTAATACTGTATTTATATTTATTTATGTCAAAATTTGTCCGCCTACTTGAGATTGAGACAAAATTTTAATTGGTGAATTTTATATTAATGTTTTACTTCCATATTTATATTGTGTTTTACTATAAAAGAAATTTATTATTATTTTTCACTATATATTTATATAAAAAAGGTCACTAGAATTTCATTTTTTATATGTATAATGTATAATTTCTATATTTTGATTTGTCAGATTGGAACTTTAAATAAAAAAATGTTAGGTCATTGATTAAAAAAAAGATTTCATATAAAATTTGTTTTTTCAATTCGTTCGGCTCTAATCATCTGTACAAACTAAACGAATGTAGATAAATTTCTTTTTTATATATAAAAATCTTTAAAAAAAAAAAATTTGTACGAATTTTAATCAATACTAAAACAAAATTATTAGGTGAGAAGATGATTTGGACGAAATATCCTAGACGGAATTTTTGTATTCTCCTAAATTTTCGCAAGAATTTGAAAAAACTTGATATATTTAGTTGCTCTTAGCACTTTAGTTCCAAACTTGACCACGCGATGATTCATAGATGGCGCTGAGCTACGAATGCTTCCACATCAATAAAGTGTACTTCAAACGATTTCCACGAAAAATTTCACTGATATACTTTTTAAAGAGCATCTAAAAAAATACTCAATTTATGAATTTTAAACAAAATCGTGGCAGCGAATTTTGAGAAAATCGCAAAAAACTGAAAAAGTATATCAGTGAAGTGTACTTCAAACGATTTCAACGAAAAATTTCACTGATATACTTTTTAAAGAGCATCTAAAAAATAGCTCATTTATGAATTTTAAACAAAATCGTTGCAGCGAATTTTGAGAAAATCCAAAAAAAACTGAAAAAGTACAACAGAAAAGTACTAGTACTTTTTGGCCGATTTTGTTTAAAAGCTTATTTACACGAGTTCGGGGGATGTTTAACTTAAATATAAAATTTCAACCTCCTAGCTCATTTCCTTCATGGTCAAAAATGTCCACACACACACACAACAGACACACACACAGACCAATTTGCGGGACCCACTTTTTTGGACTCAGGGGACCTCAAAACATGTATATCCATCAAAATCTCGACATCGAATTTTTGACATGATCGCAATACTTTCTCTCTATATATTTCATATATACGGTAAGAGAAAGTAAAAATAAGAATTTAGTTAAAAAGTCAACTTTTTTGCTTAGAGAATAGACCTATTTTGTATTTTAAATACTTCAAAAAATAGGTATTTTGTATTTCAAATAGTTAGTATTTTACCCGGCGCTGTCATAATAATAATAGCTCATTATGTTACAATTTTTTACCCCAAAAAAATGTCTATAGTCGGTCTAAGTCTTGTATGGGGATACTGTATATAATTTGCGACCCTCGGAGTTACGATGCTTTTCCAAGATCATTTAGATAGGCCACCGCTGTTATAGATAATAGCATTATTACCAGTAGGTTTTGAACTTTTATTTATGATATTCAAGTTCAATATCTAGTTCAAAATCTATTGGTATTGATACTTACTAAATAAAATGTGAGATTTTTTTTTTTTTTTAATAATAAATGGGACAGCAGAAAGGTGTGTTTGTATAAAAAATTCGAGTGTCCATTGTGTTATTTAAAATATAAATTGTATTTATAATCATCAATCAATATTATAAATAAATTTTTTTTTTCTTTGTTAATTTTTCAACGTCGAAAAAATTGGCGTCTTTTAGGTCGTGTGGCTGGCGGCACACAAGTAATATACATAAAATTAAACATATCATTTAACTGGTGGGATATGATTCCATTTATACGGTTGATGTATGACATTGGGGGTGGGGCGGGTGGGTGGCAATGGGGATGGGGGTGTCAAATTTGAGTGGTATCTCCAAACGACATGAAACAGATTCCAGAGCGTTGTGTTGTGTTGATCCGATGGATGCCACAGGCTGACACCTCCTGCCCAAACACACACAAAACCAACCCCTATACCCCCCCGCTCTTGTTTGTCAAACGTCACTCGGGCACCTGGCGCCCCGCTCATTTTTATCCGCAAATATACCCCCACCATCGTCCACCCAATCCGGGAGTGCCACATATGCACATTGCCCTTGCATGGATGCTCGATGCTGTTGCAGCCAAAGGGCCATCATCTTCCTCTCTGATCTAGCTAGTATCTCCCCATCCCTTCCACCCCTTTTGTCGATTTACACCACCCCTCAAAATACCAGTGCAAATAACCAATCACGCTCGGCTGTCACACGGAATGTGTGTCGTCCGTCGTCTTCGTCGATGTCGTCCATCGACGGCATTCATCATTCAAACGATCAAATAATTGATCTATTCAACAACTCGTGTCATTCATTAATTATATATATATATATATATATGGTGCAAAAATAAAGACCAGACAAGCAAGAAACTCGTTAAGGGCATAGTTTTGGTAAATGAGCAAAACCGAGAGGGAGGATATCAAAAACAAACAGGCAACAGGATAATCACTAATCTGAAATATTGATATTATATATACGTATATATTCAATCAACAACATCCGTATGTTTTGGATAAACACTATTTTTTTGATATTTTTAGACGACAAGCAAAAACTTGGAATACCCTAATTCCTTACACTGCTTTTTTTAACGTCTTTTTCCGCTAATTAGGTGTAACCATTTAAATGTCATATAGCAATAAAAAATATATCTCAGATATATTGGTTGTATTTAGGTATTGCAATATCGTACCAAAAGTACAGGTATTCGATATTTTTTAAATACCTGTTTTAACACCGGTAGTAGAAATGTTAGAAAAAGAAAGAAAACACAGGTGTTTCTTTGTTTTATTTGCCAGTTTTATTAGAGAGTGTAAATATAGCCTTCAACAGCCACCAGCTTACTACTTGAAAAAGGTTGCAAAGCATCATCAAACTTTGAGTATCATAACACGTGTTTAATAATAGGGGTATTCGTGATCTTGTGTTTTGGCCTAAATGTCCCAAATCGTAAACAGTTTAGCACAAAAGTGAACGAACGGACCAAAAATAAATTTGTCCTATGTCGTATTTGATGACTATCGGTGAGATCGAATAACAATCATAACCTACTAAAAGTCTTTTCTTTTTAAAATTGTCTCACATATCTCATTCATTTTTATTTTTAAATAAATAAATAAGAGAAACAAACAAAACAACACACTAAACAGTTGAAAACAAAACACAAACTGCACAAACACTTTTTAGGTATGACATTTCTAAAGGCGGGATTTGGTTTACAACATAAGACACCGATATAACAGACCTGTGGCCTATGTACTATTTGGCAATACGAGAGGTAAATGTCCTAAGTCTCAAATAAGACATAGGAGACTTTTAAGACGATAGGACGTCCTATATACAAGATCCCGAATACTCCTAATATTATATTACATATTATTATTACTCATAAAAATGGTGCTATATAAATATTTAATATATAAATAATATAATAAATGTTAAATAAATTGGGTATTTTGTCGAATCAAAAAAAAATAAAAATCTCAACATCAAATACCGAAAAAAAGGTATTTAAGCTTGTGAATACCGGTAATATAAAATTGTACAAATGACTCAAAATACCGGTATTCGGTATTGCAATTCCTAGTTGTATGTATTTCAAACAATATAAATATTTTATTACTAAAATAAATAATAATAATAATAATAAATAAATAAATTTATTACGACCCGCTTAGAGGCACCAGTCCTCGGTGGCTAGGTCCAACAAGCACAATACAAATTTAAATAGAATAACAAATACAACAAAACAAAACAAAAGGAAAAAAGAAAAAAAAAAAAAAGAAAAGAAAAAAAAAAGTTCATACTCCGACGATCGAACCCGGGACAACTTACTTCCCAGTCGGCTACGCTACCAGCCTAGCCACAAATACGAAGAAAATTGATTAAATAATCCTGACAAAGAGACATTTAAAAGGTCCGAAACGAAGACATGGAGAGGATGTGATTAAAATAAATTATACAATTATTTAAACTTGTGAATACCGGTATTACAAAATAGTACAAATGGTTCAAAATACCGATATCCCGGTATTGCAATCCCTAGTTGTAACATTGTATGTATTTCAAGCAATATAAATATCTTATTATTATACTAAAATACGAAGATAATTGATTAATTAATCCTGACAACGAAACAAAATCTCCGAAATATGTAAAGGGTGAGATTAAAATAAATTAGACAACAATTTTTCTTCCGCCACCTGTTAATCCATTATTATAACTAATATTATTATTAACCAAATTAATTTTTACTTTCTCTTACCTCTTATATATGTTAATAAATAGAGAGAAAAAGTATTGGATTCATGTCAAAAATTCGATGTCGAGATTTTTGATGGATATACACGTTTTGAGGTCCAAAAAAGTGGTTTTCGCAACATGGTGTGTCTATTTATTCCTTTGAAACAAATTGTATATTTAATTTTTGATGATGAAGTTGAGAAAAATTTAGGTTTCTTTTTTATATTCCTGTTTTCAGGTTTAAAATTTGTTTTACTCGAAATAATCAAAAACTATTGATTTTTCTTAAAAATTTTAAACAAAAAAAGTTTTAAAAAGTTAAAAAAAAAAAAAATTGTTTTGAACCAATTATCGTACTTAGTTCATCAGTTTCAAATAGTCCGGATAATTAGCGCACTCTTCCCAAAAGTGTGCTTATCTATTCGAAATTTATAAAGAGAATAAAATTTAAACTTTCGACCGTTGGTTCTCGTTAAAACATTTTGTAAATTAAAATTAAATATACAAATTAAACACTAGGTTATTTGTTTCAAATGTTTTATTAATTAAAAAATTAACACTTGATACGTATTTCGACAATTCCTTGTCATCATCAGAAGTGGTTCATTCTAATGATGACAAGGAATTGTCGAAATACGTATCAAGATGATGGAGAATATGGCTGTTTAACTTGATAAGGATAGCGAATAGCAGCCAGGAAAATTCAAATCAGACAAAAACTAGATCAATTTTTATCAGATTTTCCTTTATTTGATCGTCGACGTTTCGGACGCCAGTCGCGCCCTTCCTCAGGATCTATGATCGATACATGTATAATTATAATAAATTAACAGCAAAGACAATCATTTTTCTTCCCTCATTTTCCCTCCATTACAATCAATCGTCAAGCAAATACATCAGGTCCTGAGGAAGGGCGCGACTGGCGTCCGAAACGTCGACGATCAAATAAAGGAAAATCTGATAAAAATTGATCTAGTTTTTGTCTGATTTGAATTTTCCTGGCTGCTATTCGCATCAAGTGTTAATTTTTTAATTAATAAAACATTTGAAACAAATAACCTAGTGTTTAATTTGTATATTTAATTTTAATTTATAAAGAGAAATTTAACTTTAAGCAAAAGAAATCAAATAGATTGGCCAAGAAATCGACCATGATTCGGAGGCTGTATTTATCAAAATATAAAATATATGTCTTATTATTTATTAATAAGTATTTTTGAGCAAACTTTGACAGAAAAATGTCGATTTTTGGAAAAGAAAAAACTTCACTTTATTTATTGTTCGCATCCGTCAATCAATCAAGATGAATTAATTTGATGTACTTAGGTCGAATAGATGTTTGAAATTGTTTTACAATAAATAAAGTAAATAAATTACTGTAACTATTTAAAAAAAAAGAATTGTGAATTTGTTTCATTTCACCTCTTACAAAGCAAAAACTAAAACATTGAACAATGAATCATTTTGGTTGGTAGAAATTATATAAAATACAGAAATTAATAAAATCAGTCCAGTTTAATTATTAAGCGAAGAAAAATTTAAGATTTTCCCTTGCAAAAACAAAGTTTTAGGGTGATTGTGGTTAACGAATGAGTCACAGACCACAAAGCTATGTTTATTTTTTAGGCACAGAGGTGTTAAGAAATGTAAATCTCAAAATTACTGTTTCCGATTTGGGGATCGCAGCAAGCAAAAAAATCGACAATGTTATCGTTCGTCAATGAAACGATCAATTACTAAACATCGAATTTATGTCATAAATTAATTATATATATGTGTGGGGTGGACAAATAAAGTCCATACAAGAAACTTTGTAAGGCATGGTTCTAGTTTTTGGCTCCACCCACTCCAAGCCCTCTGTAAATGAGCAAAATCGAGAGGAGAAAACATCAAAACAAACACGAGGGAATAAATAAAATATAAAGAAAAATAAAAAATTGTGTCAAAGAAGTTTCGACTTCAAAAAATATAAGATTATAGTTAAAATTTTAAAACTAAATGAGGAGAGAATTTTTGATTATAAAATTTCAAGATTTATTTTTAAATTCAATTTCTAATGCAGTTTTGGAGTTTAGGCTTTCACAGTTGTTATCATTAGTAAAAGAATTAGATTTAGACTGGTTTATTTGTAAAAATTACAACGTTTCGGCCACTCATTCTGTGGCCTTCTTCAGGCACAATTCAGCTAAGATTATACATCTGTGACAATCTTAGCTAATTCAATTGATAAGATTTAAACTTTCTACTGTTGGTTCTCGTTGAAACATTTTGTAAATTAAAATTAAATATACAAATTAAACACTAGGTTATTTGTTTCAAAGGTTTTATTAATTATGTCGAAATACGTATCAAGTGTTAATTAATAAAACCTTTGAAACAAATAACCTAGTGTTTAATTTGTATATTTAATTTTAATTTAATTCAATTGAGATTGTCACAGATGTAACAACCTTTATAATCTGTGCCTGAAGAAAACCAAAGAATGAGTGGCCGAAACGTTGTAATTTTTACAAATAAACCACAGTTAATCCGAAAATCAAATGCAGTTAATATTTTACTATTGTAGTTTTTTATGATTTTTCTTATACGAGTGGAAGAAAAATGCCGACCGCTAAAAAATATCAGTTTTTTAGCGATTATTTTTCCACCTCATAGTCTATATTCAAATCTATTTTATTTAGTAATTAATATCGCACGACCAGAAATAACGAGGAATTAAAAGTCTCAGAAACATATTAGGCCCGAGTCCGCCTGCGGCGGACTATTTTGCCAATGCTAAACAGAAAACAACGGGGAATTAAAAGACCCAAAAACCGCCTGCGGCGGACCCGTGCCTTTGTTTTTTTTTTTTTTGACATTGCTAAATAGAAAACAACGAGGAATTAAAAGGCCCACAAACATATTTTTGAGATTATTAGGAGAATTTTTAATAGACCACATTTTTGTATTAAATATTTATTAAAAATATAGTACAGTAATTATATATTTTTAATAAATATTTAAACAAAAATGTGGTCTATAATTAAAAATTCTCCTAATAATAATAATTCAAATCACAAAAGCTTTAATAAACATATTTTTGAGATGTCCAGACGGACTAGTTTAAAGGTAGGCTTGTTTGAAAATTTTTTAATTTCTCTTTAGATAATAAAATTTTAATAAATTTTTTATTATAATAATGGATGGATTTAATTTTAGGGACCTTGCTTGTTAAGAGGAGTGAGATTATCTCTTATTTTCTAACCCTAGAAGAAGACTTGCCGAATTTTTTCGGGGCTCGAACTTGAAACTTTTCAGTTTTATCCGTCATGCTAATATTTTTAAATGTTTTTTTTTTTAGATATATATATGAAAAAAAAGAAAATTTTTAAAGACGTGTACATTTAAAACTTAGATTTAATTTATTAAATAAAAATTTTAAAGAACAAACAAACCGCAAAAAAAAAGAGTTGCTATAAATATTAAAAGAAATGAAATATCAACGGAGATCCACGATGATGATTTGACGCATGCACCGCTGAACCGTAACGCGTCCAAGGGTGCATATTCACGCGTCGGGTATAAATTAAAGTAAATGAACAAAAATATTAATTAAAATAAAAAAAAAATGGTAGAAAAATTTTAAAAAAATTAAAAGTAATAAGTAAATTTTGTATTTTCGGGTTAAAAATTTTGTTTTGTTTTTTTTAAATAACACTAATCCCACATAATTAAAGATATATATTTTATGTATCAATATCTCTAGTATGTTATGAGTCTAATAAAAGTCACATTAGTATAAATATACAGGGCGAATGGTGAATAATTTATTAGCTGTCAAAGAGGGGACTAGTCACAACTAAAATATAACTCAATTCGATTTTAATATTAAAAAATAAATTGGTTGAAGGAAGAAAGAAAGAGAGAGAAGAGGGGGGGGAGAGAAATGAGAGACGTAGACAACTCAATCGCTTTTATATAAGACTACAATTTTGATTAAAGCCAAAACCAACCATCTAAACTAATGTTGATTCATTGTCGAGGTTTGTGTAATTAGATAAAGCGTTTTGCGGTTCGAGTGTTTCGTATTTAGGAGGATTAATTAGGCAAAGACCGCAATAGTTTGGACAGCGATTGGCTGACGGCCGACGGCGAAAACCGCGTAAACCGGCGCAATGCGCCGCTAACTGCCCGGTATTTATTTATTTTTTATTCGTATTACAAACACCATAGTCGAATAAATAGAACCATAGAGAAATTGCAATTAGAAGAAAAAAAATGTCATTTTCTCACCCCTCGATTCGAAAATAAATAAATAAAATCACTTGAATTATAAAAAAAAAAATGTAATATAATAAGAAAAAGATCGTAATTATAAATAAAGTATTTAATTTTTTTATTTTCTTAGGTGTAAGAATATTAAAAAGACCTTTGAAATTAAAATTTGTAAATTTTTCTTTTTACTCTTTGGTACAGTGAGTGACAATATTAAGTCCCACCCATGCGTTTTCTACTTGTGATTATTTCAGTTTTTTAAAAAAATATTAATGGAAACTTTCATGGTTAAAAGTTAGAAAATTTTCAATAAAGGTTTTCATTTTCTTTTATAAAAACAATGAAATAATCACAAGTAGAAAACGCATGGGTGGGACTTAATATTGACCCTCACTGTACATGAAGTAGGTAGAGGAAAAAATTTTGATTTGTTTTATTTTAAGGATATACTGGATGAATTTTGAAGTTTATTTGTAATATATTTAGATAAATGAATTTGAAATAAAATTATTTTATTTCTCAAAAAAATTCAAAATTTTGATTGCAAATAGAGAATTTTTGAAACTATCTCTGTGTGTATTTGTGTTTGTAGTAAATCAGTAAACGAATAAATATTTTATAATGAAGAATTTTATATATTATATTATTATTTTATATTGTATTTTTGAATCAGAGGAAGAAAAAAAAAATGACATTTTTTTAAGTTGATATAAAATTCTTTTAATGAAATTTCTCTAGGATTATAAAATATTTATTCGTTTACTGATTTACTACAAACACAAATACACACAGAGATAGTTTCAAAAATTCTCTATTTGCAATTAAACAATTTTGAATTTTTTTTGAGAAATAAAATAATTAAAAAAATTTTTGAATTACAAAAAAATTTATAATAATAAAAATATCGTAATTCTAAATAATGTATTTAATTTTTTCTTGCTTGTAAGAATAATAAAAAGACCTTTGAAATTAGAATTTGTAAATTTTTCTTTTTACTTTCTGGTATATGAAGTAGTTAGAGGAAAAAATTTTGGTTTATATACTGTATGAATTTTTAAGTTTACTTGTAATATGGACAGATGGAATGAAATAAATTTTTTTTTAATATTTTATTTCTCAAAAAATTCATAATTTTGTTTGCAAATTGTATTTCCGTGTATGTTTGTGTATAGTAAATCAGTCAACCGGATGTGGTACTTTACTTAACAAGATTTTTTTTTCAAAAATATACTTTTATATCATATATTCTAAACAGTTTTTATTCTTAGAAGTTTTTTTGAATTTGAGATAATCTACAAGGTGAAAGAAATCTCTTCCGATTAATTTTTTAGAATAATAAATTCCTTTTTATTTTTTATTAGTAAAAATATTCCGGGTCCTTATTTAAATAAATAAATCCTTTCTTGGGGTTTAAGAATAAAAACGGCGGAAGAAAAATTAACGAATTAAAAAAAATATACGGATGATTTAGTTTTATTAATGGATTATTTTAATACCAAAAAATGGGGACAAAAATTTGCTTATTGTAAACATATTTTTTTTTTTTTTAAATAAATAAATGTTAATAAAAATTCCGATTATAATGAGAGAGAGTAACGTACGATTTTTTTATTTTTTAAATATTAAAATAAATATGTAAATGATAAATTTCAAAGAGAAATATTCGCTATGATTGTTCGCGCGTGTTTCTAGTCATAATTTTATTAATATTTATTCATACCTACAAAGAATTTTTTGAAAATTTGTTCTAATATTTAATAAAATTGTTTGTAATATTATAATTAAATGGATATAAATAAATATTCAAAAAGAAAAGGATTTTTTTTTTTGGAAGAAACTTCAATGACTGACTGCACTATCTTTTTTAAAAATCAGTGGATGAATTAAATTGAAATAAAGAAAATAGTGTCATTTTAAAGTAGATCCCATGCACATTCCCATTCGGCATGCCAATTTTCTTAGGATAATTAATAGTACGCGTTGTCATTAAAAGAAATTAGAAAGATTTGAATTTGGAATAAGAGAAAAATGAAAGAATTTTTGACTTACGTCTGAATCCTCTGCCTTCTTCGGGTGTAGAACGTTCTGTCCCTTCCGAACCCGGAGTCGCTGTTCCTTCGCGATCTTCAGACATCGGTGCGTCGGAACTTTCCTCTTTGACGACAGGATGAATTGGCGGTGAAACTGAAGCGCTCGCTGGAGAGCTGGAATCAGCTCTATTTTGTGACGTTTGTCCGTTCAAATAAGCACCTTCGGCAGCGGCTCCCGGGGAAAATAATGTGCCCAAATGGTTTGAAGTTGGAGTAAGTTCGTGGCGACTGTTGGCTGTCTCAATTTTGAGGCACTTGGACGGGGGTGCAAAAGCTGATGGGAAACCTTTTGTTTCAGTTTGACCGGTAGATAAGGGCCTAAAGGCACCGGAACCAAATGGAACACGAGGATCGAGGGCTGGATGCAAGAATTGAGGTTGAAGATGGTGCAACAGGTGAGCAGGAAGTCCAGGATAACTGTCCATATGACGAAGACCAAAACCAGCGGCGGCTGCAGCGGCAGCAGAAAAAGGAACATGCAAATCTTTATTCTCTGGGGCCTGAAACAAACAAGCGACAATTACAATTGTATATTTTATAATTATAAATTTAAGATTTTTTTTTTTTTTTTTAATAATTTAAACTAAACTTACTTGTGGGTTAAAGGGTCTCTGCATTCTCAGGGCTTCTGGCAGCCCTCCAGGTTGAGAGAAAACAACTAATGCAGGGGGTGGAAGAGCATTTGGGACATAAGTCGAATTTTCCATCTGAAAATAAAAAATCATCATTAATAATTTTATCAAAGAAAAAAATTATTATGCGATAATAATAAAAAAAAAACAAGACAATTATCAATCAACAATACACATATATTAAAAATAAAATAATTATATATTAAATCATAATAAATATTGAAAAAAAAATTAATATTAAATGATATAATCACAAAAAGAGCATGAGAAAAATATTTTCTCACATAAAAACAGAAATAAAATGTCACGTTGAAAATGTAAACAAACATATATAAGTGATATATTTAATTAAGAAATGGTCCAATCAATACAATCCACTATAGAATTAAGAGTTTAAAATATTTAGAATTAGATACTAAAGAGATTTAGAGTTGACAATTAGTAAAACATGAAAAATTTGACTAATTCATATGATGTTATTTGAAAAGAGAGCAAGCACAATATGATGCTCAATCTAACCTAACTGTTAGATGAGGGTTAGGATTACCTTGAATTATTTTAAACTGAATGTAGCATGAGAAAATTAATATATATGAATATTTATGGTGAGGAAATATATGAAGAAATGCTATTTGCCGGAGTGGATTGTATGAGATTGTATCTCCTGAATGAACTAAGAGGAGACTGAGCTCCATAACACTTACCTAGAGTCTCATGTTGTATTGCGAAGGCTGCTGGGAATGCGCGCAAGCGCGCCTCTTGCAAATCGCCCGCCCCGAACATTTCAACCATTCTCGGTAAATACGGGCAAATACAATCAATTAGCGGTCTTTTTTACCAGTGCCTGTTCAAATAAATATTATAATATTATTAAAAATCGTCATATCATTAAAAATCATACTAAAATAAACTTAATTACATCAATTAAAATTTAAAAATTATTTAATTAATTGATTTTATTAAAAAATATTATTTTAAAATTAATTATAATAATCTTTTTTTTATTATTAATTATTATTTTATAAATTAAAATAATATTTTTATATTTGTTGAATATTGTGGACCGGTTCTGCCATCTATCGGCGGTAATGTGAAACATTTGTAAGCAAGGAAATAATCAATGATTGAACCGCGATTATATGAGTGTTATGGAAGTATGGCAACAAAGTTTGAGACTTGGGTTATATAAGGAAGGGAGCCAAGGAATCACGAAATTTTTGTAAATATAAATTATATTTTTCTATGCCAATAGGAAGATCAAGGGCCGAGACCCTGTGAGCCAGCGACAAAGAAAATTTAATTAGTTTTATCTAAAATAGTATATGGTGGTCGTTCAAGTATGAGAAAAATTTTGAATTTTTTAAACCCTCACCCCCCCCCCTTACATAATACTTGAATGGACTCATGATGAAACTTTTGCCTTTGAGTGGGGTCACTGAGCCATGGAGATTTGGACCAATGAAACACCAATTCCTAGTTGAGACGTTTCAGCGAAATTTTATTTTGCCATCTTCATTCGTTAAAGGATTTTTCATGTTTTTATGGAATACAAACATGCAGTGCCGGATTACCCATTAGCCGGAGTAGGCGATCGCCTATGGACCCCACGCTTTTTAGGGGCCCCGTAACATTAGATAAAAAAAAAATCTTTTTCGGTATACTGAAACTTTAAAAAAAAGGCAAAAATGCTACCATGGATGGGAGGAAATTTCCCACAGGGCGGGAAAATAAGTTTCGCAAAAAAAATTTCACGGGATTTTCACGGGAGGGAAATAAAATATTTTGCAGCGCGAGGAAAAAAGTTATTTCGCAGAGCGGCTAAAATTTCGTCTTTCTAAAAAAAAAAAGAAAGGTAAAATAATTTTCACGGGAGGAAAAAAAATGTTCCGCAGGGCGGAAAAACAAAGTTTAGAAAAAAATTTTTTCGGAAGGTGGAAAAAAATTTCTATATACGCCCCTAGTAACATTATTAGCTGAGGGGCTCCGAGATTTCTACTGCCTAAGGGCCTTCATGTTGCTTAATCCGGCACTGCAAACATGTGCCAATGCCCTCGAAGCTGTATTTTTATAAAAACCGAATGGCACATATTTGTATTCCATATAAATTCCTTAAACTACTGAAAATGGCAAAATAAAATTTCGCCGAAAAGTTTGAACTGGGAATTGGTGATTCATTGTGGACCAAACCTCCTTGGCTGGATCAACATTAAAATGTATAAATTTTGGAGGGACGAGGGAAAAATTTTCAAAAATGACTTCCCCCCTCATCCCTTCAAAAAACACTTTATACGTCCCTGGTTAGAGACATACTTGGGAACTATAAAAAAAATCTTTTTATTTTGGAATTCAAACCAATATTAAGATTGAAATTTAGTTAGAAGTTTGAACATAACATGAATAACATACATTTAACAAAGCTACCGGAAGAACTTTTTATTTTTGTCCTTCCAATATAATGTTGAAAACAACAGTCCTTTGTAATTGTTCTAAATCCAAAGTAAAAAGATTTTATTTAGATTAGTAAAAGAGAAAATTCCAGAGAGAACAACCATTGACAGTCGGAATCGCCATTTAGAAATAATATATATATATATATATATATATATATAATTGTGAATTTAAGACTCGAGTATATTTTAAAGTAATCGTCCCCTCCTATTTGTATATATGTTTTGGAAGGTTATATATATATATATATTGGATTTGGAAGATAATGTAAAGAAGACTAAGATAGCTAATCTCCAACTCTGAATGTTCAGTGTCTCAAAATTTTGAAATATTCGATAGTTAAAACATTTTAAATTAAAAAAAAAAAATTAATAAAGTTAGAGATACGAAAAATGTAGAAAAGGGATTATTATTTCAGTCTGTTGTCAGTTTTTTATAGCTACAGCCGCCAAAAAAGGACCGAAAGTTCTAACTTGATCTTTTAAACTACGTATAACCTTAATGGTTTTGAAACTAAATGAAACATATCACCTATAATATATAATTTTTAGAGATAATATCGCCTGCTGAGAATTATAGGGCCGAAAGTCCGAAATTCAACAATTCGAGAAAAGGCGTTTGAAAGTTTTATAAACATATACATTTAAAAAGAATGGAAATATATTTTCGCCACTTTGGTACTCAAAATAAATAGAAGACGTTTTAACAACGTTTGGTAGACTTGACTCAAAAATTGAATTTTCGGAATTTAGCCACTATGATTCTCAGCAGGCCATATATTATTAACATTAGGCTATATAATTTCAATCGTAGATTACATTCAATTCTGTTTAAAGTTTTTAATCTATAAAAAACAATGTATATATGTAACAATTTATTTTATTGTCAGAAAATGACGAATAGAATCTTGTGTAATCCGAATGTGCATAATTTTGTGTTTTCGAATAAAAATTTATTTTATATAATATTATATATATACTGGGAGATCCAGTGGCGTCATTTCAACTTTTTCTTGGGGGGGGACATTTTTTTTCTTAAAATTTACTTACATATAGGTACAGTGAGCGACAAAGTTAAGTCCCACCCAAGAGTTTTCTACTTGTGATTATTTCATTGTTTTTATGAATAGAAAATGAAAATCTTTATCAGAAATTTTCTAGACTTGAGCCATGAAAGTTTCCATTAAAAAAGATATAATATTTTTTTAAAAACAATGAAATAATCACAAGTAGAAAACACATGGGTGGGACTTAATATTGTCCCTCACTGTACTCAAAGATATTTAATTTTATTAATTGTTTAATTTTGTACAGTTTATATACTCTTAGATATATTTTGAAATATTTTATTTAGAATATTATAAAATTAAAAAAAAATCAGAGCCCAAATGACGTTACTGGGGAGATCTTCGCCACGGGGTGCATGTGAAAATAAAGTTTCTCGGGTAGTGTCTCGTTGATTGTTAAGATTGAGATGATGTTGCTGCTCTCCTTTTGGAGACACATTCAAGAATGTTAGGTTTGTAAATTATGATGGCGGTGGTTTGTTTTCGGGGGTGCCCAAATTTCGGTGGATGTCTCAGAGATTTGGAATCTAAGAAGATGAAGTCAACACAAAAACAACCACACGCAACAAAACTCTTCTTAGATCTCAAAAGCAAATCCAAACATCCATCGCCCAATTCGGGAAGCAACTAGACTTCGACCCAGAAAACAAATAATCCAAGGCAATCTTGAAAATTGTTCCAAAAAGAGACATTCTCAACAACCAACGAGGTTTAACACGATAAATTTTAACTTCACATATACAGAGTGTCCACAAATGGATCATACATTTGAAAGATGATTTAAAACAAAACGAAAGAGGATAAAAATGCATCGTTATTCTTAGAAAACCTGGGAATTTTATCCATTCAGATAAGACATATTAACATGTTTTGCTTGCATTTATTCAAGTTGCTGTTGACTTAAACGTTTTATTGGTATTTCTTGTTTTCCAGAGAATAAAATAAGAACCACCAATCAGTGGAATAAAGGCTCTATTAACTGCTAACGTTGCTGACGTTCGTGCTGGTTGTCTGTTGACAGTTGAAAATGATGAATGGCGCCCACGCACAGCTGTAGCTCATGGTTCCCTTGGAAGACTTCAAAATGTTGGCGAGGTCTATTTTGCAGCAGCTGGATGCAGGGCATGCACCACATTTGGAGGTATATTTTTCTCTTGAGGGGATATTCTTTGGCTTCCAAGTAGAATGCAGCAAAAGGAACAATTCTATCACTTTCCTTTTTTTTTTAATTCATTTTTCAAATGTGCAGTCCTTTGTGGCACATCCTGTATATATATAAAATTTACAAATTTAAAATCTGCAGAACATAAAATTGATAAGATTTTTATATTATTTTAGTTGATTTTTTTAGTTCAAAAACTAATCTACGATTTTTTATAGATATTTTCTAAAACTCTTCATTACTGTATATATATATACACGTTCTTTTGGTGCCAATAATTTGTGTAGAAACAGAATTGAGTGTAATTTATTTTTACGTGAGCCAGCCTGTGGGTTGAAAAACTGTTCTATAAAAGAAATTTAAAATATTAATGTCATATGACAATTAAGAAGAGTTTTTTACCTTAAGAAAATTTTAAAGGCCCCTTTATTATTGTAAGTTTATTTTGCCAAGGTCTTGGGACTTAGGTGTTCCAATCAATATATATATATATATATAAATTTCTTAAAACTTGATTTCATTTGTTTGTAATCATGCAGGTTAGCTAATAAAACCCCTTAAGGTGAAGTAGTAATATAAAAACAAAGATTCAATTTATGAATAGTAATATAAAATTTTGTTAATTTTCAAATGTTCGCGGATTTATAATCAGCTGATAGAAAAACGGATCGATGAAAGCAGTAAAGTGTTTAGTATACACAACACTCATATAAATATTTACTAAAACTTTACATTAAAAATGTGATAATGAATAATAGAATGTATTAAAATGATTTTTGAATCAAATTTATTTGTTATTCCTACCGATGCCATCCAAGTTCTGCCTCAGTAAAGAAATTTCTATCGTTTATATATTTTATTTAGCACATTATAAAAATTTTTTTATGATTAAATAATCTTAATAATATTGATAAACAAAATCAACGCGGGAAATAATTATTAACTTTTTGTAACCAAAAAGAATTAAGATCATACTGGTGCGTATTTATCACTTTCAAACCATTTCAAACTAAAAAAGTTTGCGGGAAATTTAATTGAATTATATATATAGATATATATATAAATATATGACAACTGAAAGTGATATTTGTAAGCAATGAATTTGAAGAAAAGAATCCCATGTATTAAGATTATTTAATTTCGGAGTGTTATATCTGATATTTTATGCAACTACAGACTTTAATTTCTAAATAAATTCTATGCCTATTCGAGTTATATGAATTTGTCTGGTTAAAAAATTAAAAATCATTTTCTCATTTTAAAATCAAAACCTCAAGGAATCTAAAGTATTATATATTAATATAATATGTCATTCATACAAATTTAACACATTATGTAGTTTCTAATTTATATATATATATATATATAATCCATGTTTTTGAACAATGATGCTTTTGAATTTCCATTTTTCCAAAAATCTATTGGTTTTGTCTAAAAAATTAATTTAAAATCAGGGGCGTACTGAGACTGTTGGGGGCCTGGGGAGTCACTAGAAGAGGGGGCCTATATACATTTTGTTCAGTGAAGGTCAATATTAAGTCCCACCCATGCGTTTTCTACGTGTGATTATTTCATTGTTTTTATAAAATCTTTATTGGAAATTTTCTATATTTGAACCATGAAAGTTTCCATAATATTTTTTTAAAAACAATGAAATAATCACAAGTAGAAAACCCATGGGTAGGACTTAATATTGTCTTTCACTGTACCTGAGGTGTATATTGAATTTTTAGGGGGAGGGGGGGGGGGAATCATTTTAAATTTCCCCCTCTTCCATACACAAAAATATTTTTAAAATACCGTATATCCCTGAACCCCGAGAGCACCGGGCCCTATCAAAGACAAATATTTGGGGGCCTATGCCGGCTCAGGGCCTGGGGCGGACCCAGGGCCGGATCTAGGGGGGGGGGGGCAGTGGGTGCGTGTGCCCCGAGCGGCAGATATCAGGGGGCGGCAATTAAAGAAAGATTTACTAAAAAAAAGGTAAAATGATATGAATTTTGTATAGAAAATTTTAAGGAGGGGGCGGCAAATTAAATTTTGTCCCCCCTAAAAAATCTCCTAGTTCCGGCCCTGGGCGGACCCCCCCCCCTCGGTACCCCTCTGCAAAAATATGAATTGAATTTTTTATAGTCATTTGAGTGACCGAAACCGGTGGTATATATGCACACACAGTCATCAAATGAATAAAATCCCGAAAATGAAAAATAATTATGTTTTTTATTGAAATATTGCTTGAAGAACATGCTATCTATTAAGGAATAAACTTGCTTAAAATTGCATATGATCCTCTTACAACCTCCGGTGTTTATTCATTAATAAATATATATTTGAAAATTTTATTAATTACTACAACAGTAGGAAAACGATATGAAAATTGTGTTAGTTTGGGAGGAGTAAAGAGGTGGGGATTACATACACTGAATCCGCAATGAGTGAGTGATAGGAAAGGAAAAATAAAAAGTAAAAATCTGGTGTGACTGGCGCACAGCACACAACTTTCTCTTACCTTGGGCAAGAGAAAGTTGTGTACTGTGCTTGTCACTTTTGGACTCAGGGGACCTCAAAACGTGAATATCCATCAAAAATAAATACATTTTCTATTATGAAATAAAAAAAATTTACACTATTTTTTTTTCTATCCATTTCACAGAGTTCTTTAGTTTCATTTACATTATAAATAAATATATATATATTATAAAAACTTAATACTTAACTGATTCATTGAAATAGAGGGTTTATGTGCAGGGCCGTTCCTGGCTAAGTTGTCGCCTCCGTGCCTGGTTATTTTTGGCCCCTCTCATACAACCACTCGTGGTTCCTCTAGAAATTATGTAATAAAAAATATGGCGTGATGGTCGCACAGAACACAATTTTATTTTACCTTTGGTAATTGAAAGTTGTGTCCTGTGCTTGTCATACCAGATTCATATAATAAAGGAATAAAGCGTCCTTTTTTGGAATGTCTGAGCTTATAACAATATACAAAATTTTTATTTTTTATCAGGCTGCTTTATAATTTCATCTTTTTACAATTCTGTTTGAAGTATTTTGTTGTTGTTAAGGATTGGCCGAGCCCTTTAGATAAGACAACGTTAGTAGGAGGCACCACGTAGAGGTTCCTTTCAAGTCCCCAAAAAATTATCTTCATCTTCTTTTAAAGCCCTTCGATCGAGTGAATAAATGGCATTTAATCTAGCAGCTTGTGGTCATTTAAAAAAAAATTTATTTTTCACTGTATCTTGAAAATGGTAGAAAATAAAAAGAAACAAATGTCTTTCTTTTCTTTGATCTAATAGTATTTTAATATTAGTAAATGATGTCCAAATGATTTATAGAAAAGTTTCTTGGATGAGGTGCCGAATAGCTAAGCAGGACAAGCTGCAGATTAAGGAACTGGGATTGAGGAATGTTAGCTCGTTCGTCATCGAGAAATCTCCTCAACGGGATGGAAAGGTGCGAGATAATCTCATCCTCCAGTAACAGACATAAATGAGTCAATTTCAATTCTTGAATGTTGGAATTTTTACGTGGATTTCTTTTCTTCTAAGTAATTCAACTTCAGCAACTTCAATTCTCGACTTGTTTCAATTTTATCACAGGAAATAATTTGCAAAATGTATGAGTGAGTGGCAAATATAATATAATTCTTTTCTGGACGGTTTTTTGCTTGAGGATCGAAATTGTCAATTTTCTGAGATTTCATTCATGTTTTCTATATTTTAGAAGATCATCTACAAGTTATCTGAAAAAAAACTTTTATTCTATTCAATCGAAATTATTTAAATGTATAATATATTAATTCTATAATATTAAAAAAAATTACCTTTCAGCAATTACTTCATTCTATTAGAGAATAAGAGCATAAATTAAAATTTTGACTTCATTGCTTAAAGAACGAGGCAAATGAAAAGATTAGAATCGATGGGTTTTTAAGTTAAATACAACTTTCAGCATCGTTGACTTTTTATATATTTATTATAAAGACAGATAGATGTATAGTGAGAACATCTTTCGCCCTAAAAAAAAAAAATTGAATTAGTATTGACTCTAATCAGATAATTATGAGAATATCAAGTTAGTGTACTATTTACCTTTCATTTGCGAGATTTTTTCTCTTCTCTCACACAAATATTCACTAATTAAAAGAAAACACCAAAAATGATCTCTTTTAGTTTTCCGACAATAATTGGAATATATTTAAATGTCTCAATTGTGTTATTAAACATGTTATAATTCCTGTCCTGAAAAAAAATTTAAATTAATTCTAATCAGTTAATTTATAAGAATTATGAATTAGTGTTCTAATTTATTTATGTTTACCTTTAATTTTCCAAAAAAATATTGAAAATTTTCTCTCTTCTCTCACTTTTTTACACTCACATAAACACTAAATAAAAAATAAACACCAACAAAGATATTTTCATCTATTACAACAAAAAGTGTATGTAGTAAATGAAATAAATAAAAAAAGAACAGCAAGAAGGTTTTAAATAATTAATTATCTCTTGCTTGCCGAATACAAATTATATATATATATATATATTTGTAATATATATATATATATATATATATATATATATTTGATGAATATATATATATATTTACCGTAAACCGGGAGTCTGAGGAAATCATATCAGTGCGAATGAGTGTGATTTTTGGATTACAAGCAAGCGAGTGCGGGGGTTGAAAGAGATCCTACCTAGCCTAACACAAAATACGAAGACAATAGAGAGAGTATTTGTAACCCCGTCTCCACCATCAGATCGGTGGAGCCCTCGGGTTCCAAGCCTCAAGGATTGCAATTTTGACCCTCCAGGCTATTCCTGGAGAAACGGCAACCCTTCCCTGACTCGCTTTACTTATAGAGCCACCTCAAACCCACAATCAAAGATACAAAAACACATCAGAATCGCGAGTGCATCAACAAAAGTCGTCTTTTCTCAAAACACAAGAACACTTGGAAGCTGGGCTTCAATCTTTCTATCAGATCTGACCATTCATGGAATAAATCAACGAGAATATCTTTCATTTTAGCTCTCCGTTTGGATCCTAAATTAAAGAAACAAATCAAGGCATCCTAACAAAACGAACTAGCAAAAAGATTAGAGTAAGGCACCTGAAGCTAATAACAACAACTATCCAACAGAGGACTAAAATGAAAGTATTCACGTTGGTTTCTCCAAAATTATAAACACGAGGAGCAGCTACAGGTTCAAAAAACAAATCCCTCTCGTTGGCTCGTTGGCATGGTGCACCCTCCACCCCTCTAGATTTAAATCTTTAAACTACATTTAAGGTGTAAAAATAAATTTTCTAAATTATAATCAAAAAGTGAATACAATTAAATTTGTATTCGTTTAGCAATCACACCTTAAGCCCTGGGTATTAAGAAGATGATAATGAAATCCCGCGGCGGAAGAGGCTCTGTCTCTCTCTCTGTGTCAGCTGAAAAGAAGAACATCCTCAAAAGCTAATCTAATCTAGCCCCTTTAATATTCTTGCACCATGCTTAATACCTTTGTTCTGTTGACCCTCAGGAATCTGTAACAAAAAAGAAAAAAAGAAATTAAAATCAGATCATTTATATATTTTTGGATTTATAAGGGTATGTTTAGAGTATAAAATATTCACCTCCTGAGGGGTTGACGGTCACTCGAAGCTCCTTGCCTGGCACTCGTAGAGCTGATCCATCGAAGCTTACTGCACTCGTAGAGCTGATCCAGTTGATTGCACTAGTTGAAAGTTAAACACTAAGCACTGAACACTGAACACTGAACACAATTGCACCGGAGAATCACAAACCTGCAAAAGAGAAATTGTTTAAGAATCTATTCCTTAGAGGTCTAGAAATCTAGTGAAAATAATTTTCCATTAGGATTTTATGAATGAAGTTTTAAGGAGTATATTCCAGGGATTATTTCCACTGGCTCTTTCCTGTGTATGACCCTGCCTATATTCGATATTAGACAGGGGGGTTTATAAGGGGGGGGGCTAAGAGGGCCCGGGTCCCTCCGAAATTTTTCAAATATATATATATGTTCGGGTGTATGACCAATTTCTATATTTTTGTTATGAGAAAGTGCGTCTGATATTAGATGCATATAAATAACCACCACGATTGAGGAAACCTTTTGATATCATGAAAAAGGGCGAGGAATGGACACCGAAACTTCTATAATAGATTAAATTCTAATAACAACAAATAGAATAGTAATATCGCATATATTAAATATTTATATAGAGATTCGGTATATATTCTCCCACTATTAATGTTGTTCACAAATTTAAATGCATTTTATTATGCAAATAGGGGCCTAATAGAAAAATTTTTTTATTCTAATCCATAGTTTGATCCTTACTTAATGAATGTATCTAAATATAAAGTGTAAATGTACTTACCAAAAAGTAGAAATTATAGGAATTCTGGGCCGGAGTGACACGGCCTGTTGTCCATGTCAAGCCCTCTCTGCAGCCTTTGTCTCAACTTGAGTCGAGAAGACATGTGCAGCAGGTAAAACTAGAACAAAAAAAAGAAAAGAGAATTAGGAAAAATTTCCAACTCATACGTATATATATATATATACAACACACACAGTTTCCAATAGGAAAATCCTCGATTTTTCAAAAATATTTTAAGCCTCCCAATTTGGAGATTTTCCTGGGGTCCGTAATGTCCATAATATTCACTAAAAGGGTACAAAAAAAATTTCATTCAAAGGGAAGTCGGTCAAACAGAGGGTGACATACGGGCCAGAGCAATCTGAAATTATTTACATATATATATCCTTTGAAATTAAAAAAAAAAAATTTAAAGTATCTATCAGTTGCCCTAAAAATAAATTAAATTCTGAAAATCTTTAAATTTACTTTGATCCCATTGAGAAATCCAAAAATGATTGTGATTTCACAGATGCAACAACCTTTAATATTATTAATTCTAGTCCCTTATTCACACATTCTCTCTTATTTGATATTAAATCCAAAACAAATTTCCAAATAGTTTTTACTTCATTTTGGGATCTTTTTTTTATTAAAAAAAATAAATTTTCAGTTTTAAAATAAAGGATATCGACTCTAAATGTAAGAGATGATAAAAAAGAATAAATAAAAGATGATTTTTCTAATGTGTAAGGTTAGAAAATGAATTTATCAAAATCAATTAAAAATAAATAACTTGTAGTTGAAAAAAAAATATATAAGTAAAAATAAATTTTATATATATATATATATCGGGAGGAATGAATCCATCTTTTAATTAGATCATATTGTCACTTTATATATATATATATATATATATATATATATTTTGGATCACACTGACATTAAAAATTGCTATTATACTTTATTTGTTAAACTTTAAGTAAAAATCATGGTTTAATTCTCTTCAATACAAATAATAAGTGTCTGTAACTAAATTGTACTTGAAAATCACACAATTAGGGACCAAAAGTTGAACAAATAAAATAAAAGAGAAAAATTTTATTTATTTATTAATGATGAGAATCAGTGGGATCCAATTTATATAAATGGGAGTATAAATTCATAAATGATTTTGATAAATCCATTCTCTTCTCTTTCAAATTAGAAAATCATCTTTTATTTTAAATATAAAAATTGATTTTTTCAAAAAATATATATACATAAGGATGTCAGCATTATAAATATTCGTTTAATTATTTTAAAAAGAAGCTTAAAAGGGAACAAGATGAATATTATCTGATTGCAAAATGAAATTAAAACTATTTGGAAACTTATTTTTGTATTTATTGTTAAATAAAAGGGAAAAATATTTAGAATTACAATTGAATCACATAAGACTTCCAAAGAATTAATAAAACATGCTATCAATTTAAATCACAAGTGGGAAATGCGTTATATTAAAAATTTTATTAACTTAGCTGTAAGATCTGTCAGACTGATTTTGGTTAAAATAATTCACTCATATTTAAGAAAATAATTAGAGAAATTAAAATAATTAATAAAATACAATCAAGGGTTTATAAAAGAAAATAAATAAATGAGAAAGATGAGATGAAAGGTTAAAGGCTGGGCAACGAGTTTTCTCAACTCACACTCACATAAAATGATTTAATTTGTTAGAAATAAATATTAGATAATAAAATCATGCGGAATGGATTAATTATCAAAAGAAATAATTATATTTACCTATAATAAATGTGATGACAGGTGAATTTAGGCGGTAAACATGTGTTAGACAAGGTGCAAATAGAAAGATCAGAGAAGCTGTCAAATGGACGACCAACTCTTTGACAAATAATTATGAAAAATTTAAAAAAAAAATTTATAAAATAAATTATTCTAACTTTAAAAAAATAATTTAGAATAATTTTTTATATACATTTTTTTTTTTACTTTTAATTTATTATTCATTATATCAAAAAAATAAATAAATAAATTCACATGTCTGTTAAAAATTCGTATTTTTCTTTTTTAAAAACAATAAAATATTATTTTAAAAACAAAATTGATTTTAAAAAATTCTTACATACTATATTTTAAAGTTAAAATAATTTATTATTTAAATTTTATTTTTCATATGGATTTTGTTTTTTGGAGATGATGTTTCCTATCTCTCATAGATAATCTCTGTCATCAGCTGTCTATGAAAATAAATTTTCAATAAATCTGATATAAAATTTCCAATTTTTTTTTCTTTTCAAAATTATTTATTTTAACTATTAATTTATAATTTGTTTTCATCCCTTGCTTTTATTATAATTCCAGATTTTTTATTTAACCTAAAAAACAAATCTCAAATTACTTAAAATGATTGGTCGAAATTAAGCTTAACTTTAATCGCCAATAACTCTCAAATTAGATCATATAATTAAAAATCTGGTGTGACTGGCGCACAGCACACAACTTTCTCTTACCTTCGGTAATCAAAAGTTGTGTACTGTGCTTGTCACACCAGATTTTTTATGTCGACATGTATTTAGTTTCCGACAATACGGTACATTCGATTATCAGATGTAAAATTTATAAGTATGGCAAAATATTTATATTTTGTTACCATGGCAACCATTTCTCCTATCTTTTCTATGGAGTACAAGAGTAAAGTGGTCTTCAGAAGATTTCAAGGGCAAAATGAGAGTATACATTTTAAAGAGAATCTAAAAAAATAATTGATTTTTGAATTTAAAAAAAAAATCGTTGGAGAGAATTTAGAGAAAATCTAAAAA